>JAEIHY010005182.1:0-30082 GCA_018904565.1 Drosophila tsacasi
AACTATAATCATTACCATTTGATTTTTTACAATAAAACTTATAATGATTACGGTCCCTGAAAAATATATATAGAAAAGTTATATCAACCCCTTGACCTTACCATATTGCCATAATTTATACCAAATCGAGGCCACGGCAATTATTCAAAAGGCCAGTCATTCTTTCATATTTTATTAAGCACTCTTGCCCAGCTGTGACAGTTGGCAGTTGGCCAATGCTGTGTTACCTGAATCTATATAATGGAGGAACCATTTTTTGTTTGTATATTCCACAGCAGGAGGGAAGATCAGGGTTCTCCGTCACTGACCTGCCACCAGCAATCATGGGGCAGAGCAGCAAGTCAGGAGCTGGCGGCGGAGGTGGAGGTGGTGGTGTGGTGTGTCCTTCGACGGCGATCAGTATTGGTGGCTGTGCCTCCGGAACAGCACTAATTTCACTCGATGCCACTGGAGCGGGTGGAGGCGGCGAAACGGAGCACGAGCGTGGCACCTGGACAGGACGCTTTGATTTCCTGCTGTCACTGCTGGGATACTCAGTGGGGCTGGGAAACGTTTGGCGGTTTCCCTACCTTTGCTACAATAATGGAGGAGGTGGGTAATAGGTTTTATATTATTTCATTAGTAAGATGTGTTATCTATTTCATTTTTATTCCTTAATCTTAATCTCCACAGGAGCCTTCCTTATACCCTTCACCATCATGCTGGTGATTGCCGGCCTTCCCCTGATGTTCATGGAGCTGTCCTTCGGCCAGTATGCTGCCCTGGGCCCGGTGGCCGTGTTCCGGAGGTTCTGCCCCCTGTTCCGCGGACTGGGTACCGGCATGATCCTCGTCTCGGCCATCGTCATGCTGTACTACAACCTGATCATTGCCTGGACCATCTTCTACATGTTCGCCTCGTTTGCCACCAAGCTGCCGTGGCAGAACTGCGAACCCGCCTGGAGCACCAAGTGTGAGTATTCCCCCGGGGGACAGGCTAAGGCTAATGTTAAGGCTAAGATGATGGCTCCAATTAATTAATAGGCCAGGAACCACACTCAAGGCAACGGGGGGTGCCAGAGATGTGAATCTTTTGTTACGTTTCTTACGTTCTTTTCGGGCAATAAATTAGGCAAATTGCAAGCTGTCAAAAGTGGAATTTTATTTTGCTATTCTCCGACCGTTTTGTTTTTGTTTTCCTCCGGTTTTTTTCCTTCTTCGGTTGGCGGCACGTGGCCCGGTTGGGAAAACACATGGCCGCGGGAGGTGGGTGGAAATGGTGGCTTGTGTAACCTTTAGACCCCAGGGAGAAATAAGGACACACACAATCCGGAGTAAACTTTCAAGGAAACTTGCAAATCATTGCAAATAAAATTTAAATAACAAAATATCAAAATAGTTGAGGTTGGCATAATTCGATGGGGATCAAAAATACATCACTCATTCGTAGCTGCCCCGGGGATACATCCTCCTCCTCCTTCAACTTGCCGCACACGCAAACAATAAAAAAAAGTATGTGCCAAGTTTTGCCGAGAATTATCATAACAAGCCGGGTGGGGGGAGGAGGAGGAGGGTTTCTAGGATCGGGGAGCACTGGAATTGGAACAAACCAAAACGTAGGGAAAAATCCAGAGGCGCCTTGAAGTAGGCAATTGTTTTCCTGCCTCGCCTCGCTTGAAATTGTAAGGTGAGGTGCCTCTATGTTTCTGTGTGTGTGATCCTGGGAAGTTGTCTGCCTTTGACTTCCTTATTTCTTCCTTATTTCCTTATTTCCCACAGCAGACAAACAGAGACACTTTAAAATTGCCCAGCACGCGAAGCACATAAATCTTTAACGAGCATTGAACGCCAACTGAGCCGAAAGATGCTGTTAGACGTGGCTGGTGGGCGGAAAAGCCAGACAAAGTTCGATATGTAGTTCAGGGCATGATGAAAACTTTGAAAAATTGTTCATTGTAGTCAAATAACCTACTTTATAGACCCCAGTTATTAAAAGAAAGACAAGGTTCGGGTCAGGAAATTCATAAATAAAATATAATAATTCATAAAAAAACAAATAATAAAACTAAAACAAATCTTTGAATCAGTTTATTCACACTCTGTTTACAGTTCTGGTAGGTTTTTAAACTAATTAACAATTACTAAATTCTATCGGAAAATACAAATTAGAAGTAATATAAAATATTACCATTTTGACTAGTGCAATAATTATAGGGACATCCTTCTCGCACTAGGATAAAATTCAAATAAATGTATAACTAAAGAACTGGTTAACATTTTTGTCTATTTCTTTTAGATTTGTATTTAATTTTATGATTTTACATCCACTAATCTAATTAAAGTAAAATAAGGATTTTATGATCCTCTTTTTAATGTATTTTTTATACTTTCTGCTCTTTCTTTCCATATTTATTTTAATTTTTGCAAGAAGAATATCAAAACTCCGCTTTATTGGCCTCATTTTGTCTTCCTTCCTTCTCTTTGGAGGAGTATTTTTGTTGTTTTTTTTTTTTGTTATGTTTAGCTTATTTTATTACGGCCGCCCTGGAAGCACTCAAACACACACAACCTAGACCCACTCGGGCCGCACACACACACACGCGTTCTCAAGTGGCTCGGTGTATATTCCAGAGAAGCAGCAACAAGAACAACGGCGTGAACGAGCAGCACCGTCGAATGCCATTGAAAGTTTTGCATGAGACACAGAGACCTCTACGCGTGGGGATAAGACTGAGGGGGGTCAAAAGGGCCTCTAGATGCAATTGCAAGTCTTATACTGAAGTATTTCTGTGCCTCCTGCTAAATCTATTCAGCAGCATAACATTGAAATATATAACTACAATTTAATTAATAGACAGATCGATTTGAAATGAAACCCCTCTTGTGAAAATCAAACTCAGCCAGTGCCGCCGCAGGCACATGGCTATGATTTAATATGAGGAGGACGCCTAGTGAGCCAGCCTCTCGGCCAGGGACTTGGAAATGAAATCAGACTTAGACAGAGGTCGCAGGTTGCTTGGCATTTCCGCTATTTTTGTGGGACCCCACCAGAAATCGATAGGGGGGAGGACCTTCTACTCTTATTTCACCTTCTGGCGGGGCTCGGGGGGCAGCAGCAGGATACGAGGACGCGGCAGCTTCAAATTGTTAAAATGACAAACAATTATGTCTTAACTGTTTTTGACACTCAATCGCTGGCAGAGGAACACAAGCAACCTTGGGACAGGCTTTTCCATAAGCTCTTAAGATACAAAGCGAGCGAGAGGAAAGTTGAGTACGGTGCGGAGGAAAATGTCTATATAAAGAGAGAGAGAGAGCGGGCGAGAGCGGCAGACAAGCAATTTCTTAAGGATTTTATTTATTGACACTTTTCGATTCGCCCTCGGATTTCGCCAGGCAGCATCTCTGACCTCGTGCTCGTCGCCTTTGTCCTCGTCTGCCGTTTGCTCTGCTTCTGTTTCTGATTCTGTTCCTGCCCCTGGATGACAAATGTTTACTTTTAGTGTCACGATTAAAATGTGTTTAACTCTGTTTGTCTATTGATTGAATATCGCACTCTGCGAGACCCTGCTCCACTCCACTTACATGTTTATATCTTTCCGAGTAAATATTTGGATGGATTCTCTTCATGGGGCTAATAACGTACAACAGAGAGTGTGCTCGCAATTTATTTATTAGACACGTAAACTTGGCTAAACTTCGGGGAAAACTGAACTGTCAACAACTGAAATTTGAGACCCATGCAGCAGACCAGCCTTCCACATTCTTTTCATGCCAACACATACCCCGGAGCCCCCATCGCAATCTGCTCGTCATCAAAGTTTGCCATCAAAAACTTAAAGGTCACAAAATTTAAGGCCAATTTCCTGGCCCAGCCAGGCGGGCGTAGCACTGAAATTGAATAAGAAACTGGGGGATGTGTGTTCATGGTGTAGCCTTTCGCCTGTAGGATATTCCACACACATAGATTTATTTAAACCCGAATTTGTTGTTAGGCTGTCGGCGACGTCGTTTTCCTTTTTTTCCCCTTTTCGCCCGTTGCTTTTCCCATTCAAATAAAATTTATTTTATATGATTCGCATCTACGGGCGAGCTGGCGTGTGTGTCTGTGCCTTTGTCTGTGTAATCAAATTAATTGCAATACAAACAGATGCAGACAGGCAAATTAAACGGCGTGTAAACACTTTGAAGTTTCCCAACACCGAACCAAACCGAACTCAAAACCCACCCACACCAATCACCCCCGACAGCTCATCCATCCAGGCAACCACAAGGAATTGTTCTCAAATTTATATCCATTTTCCGCGTTGCCAAATGAATTGCCCTGACAAATGTGCGTGTGAGCGATCGAAATGTGGCCTTAATTCCGGCCAGGACTCGGTCTATAATTGCCAAGGTTTTATTTGCGGAAAGCGGCAACGCGGCGTATGGGTAATGTCTATTGACACACATTACCCAAACGCAGTAAAATGTATTTATTTTTTTTTATAGCTATGATTGATTTGACTTGAACTTGACTTTGAAATTACATTTTAGCCTACGCATCTTGGCAGGTAAATTGCCTCAATTAGGAGATGCCAACATCAATGTCCTGCGGCGATATTCGTCCCTTGTGCACATGTCATTTGAACTCGGCAGTTATTAGTCATTTTGTGCTCGATTCCTGATAAAAAAAACTTTGCCAGGACTCACTCAGCCCCCCCACAAGCCTGGATGTCATAAGCAGAGCTGCAGTGAAACTTGGTTAAAGCCAAAACTCATATTCTGCCTAGGTCAACAGAAATTGCGGTTGGGCGCACACTAAGCTGGTCCTTAAAGGAGCGAAAGAAACTCAAAGAGATGAGGTCTCATTAGAGGAATTCAAATCAAAATCCTGTCAGAAGGAATGCCAGCAGCATCTTTTCCCGAAAAAAAAACATGGGAACCCCAAACAGATTGCTTCGCTATTGACCTTTCACCTCCTCCAGCAAGTCCGGGCTTTCCCACTCAACTTACAAGCTGGGCCAAGACCAGAAACCTTTTGTGCAACCCTTTTTTGGCCCCAACCAGACCCTTTTTTATATTTGCCGCACATTGTTGTCCGGACTTGCTCCGTTTTATGCTCTCCTCTGATTTGCCACTTTGTCCTTTTAATTATGTAGCCGGACGAACGGACAGACACAGACACAGACCGACGGACAACCCAGAAACGGACCGACAAATAGTTCATAAATATTAAAATGCTCTTCTGGCCTTTTATACATAATTGAGAGGGGGAGCGCCACCGAAGAGTGCAGCGGCTTGTCGTCGCCCTTTTTTCCAACTTTGCTGACAGCCTAAGTCTCTTGCAGATTGCTTCTCCTACGCCCAGGCGGATCAGTGCGAGGCCACCAATGGCACCTACTACCTGCGCACCTGCCACAATGCCACCTCTGCGGCGGAGAACAACATCACGGCCCTGGCCCTCACCGCCCTGAAGCGTCCGCCCGCCGAGGAGTACTTCAAGTGGGTATCGTGTATGGGAAAATGAAGTACTCACCTTTGAATTATAATTATAATTAACCATTTTACATTTCCACTTGTGGTTAAAAACTATTTGGCTTAATTTCCCTTATCAATTGATGGGTTTCCTAAGCTCTTCCTTCTCCCCGTGTGTGTACGCTTTAATTTCGATTTAAATCTCGATTTTGCAGCAACTTTGTTCTGGGCCTGTCCAAGGGCATCGAGGAGACGGGCAGCATTAAGCTGTCACTGGCCGCCTGCCTCTTCCTCGCCTGGGCGATTGTGTTCCTCTGCCTGTGCAAGGGTGTCCAGTCCTCCGGCAAGGTGGTCTACTTCACAGCCCTCTTCCCGTACGTCGTCCTTGTAATACTCTTCGTCCGTGGAGTGACCCTGCCGGGCGCCAGCACTGGCATTCTCTTCTACCTGACCCCCGACTGGAAGCAGTTGGCCAATGCTCAGGTGCGGTAGCTTAGTGGAGAATAAGCAAGTCATTGTCCTAATGTCCTAATTTCCTTATCAATCCTCCGACAGGTGTGGGGCGATGCAGCTGTCCAGATATTCTTTGCCTTGAGCCCGGCCTGGGGAGGTTTAATCACGCTCTCCTCCTACAACAAGTTCTCCAACAACTGCTACAAGTGAGTCACCATCATGTATACCTATGCACTCCTCTATATAGACCATTTCCGTTACTATCCTTCACAGGGACTCGCTGATTGTGGCCTTCTGCAACATTGCCACCTCGTTCTTTGCCGGCCTGGTGATCTTCTCGATTATCGGCTTCCTGGCCCATGAGCTGAATGTTGACGTGGGGAAGGTGGTGGACCAGGGCGCTGGCCTGGCCTTCATTGTCTACCCGGAGGTGGTCACCCGGCTGCCCATCTCTCCCGTCTGGGCGGTGCTCTTCTTCGTGATGCTGCTCACCCTGGGACTGGACTCGCAGTTTGCTCTGATGGAGACCGTAACCACTGCCATATTGGACAGGTTCCCCAACCTGAGGCAGTACAAGATCTGGGTGGTTCTCTCGGTGGCTATTTTCGGTTACATTGGAGGCCTGGGATTCACCACAAATGTGAGAGGATTCTTAGTAAAAATTAAAAATATACTCAATAATTAAATTTGTGCCTTTAGAGCGGCATGTACTGGCTGCAACTGATGGACAAGTATGCTGCCAATTGGTCGGTTCTATTGATTGCCATTTCGGAGTGCATTCTGATTGCCTGGATCTATGGATCACAGCGTTTCCTCAACGACATCCAGGGAATGATTGGCAAGCGATCCTGGTTCTGGAACTTCTTCTGGGGCATCATGTGGCGTTATATTACCCCAGCTACCCTTCTGGTGAGTTGATACTTCAGAAGCGAATATAGATTTTAAATGAATGTAGAAAATTTACTTAATTGCAACTTGACATGTTCTGACAAATCAAAATATAAATGTTTTTATATTTCATTTTCTTATCCAACTATATTCTCCTTGCAGTTCATTCTGTTCTTCAACTGGGTGGAGTACAAACCGGCCAAGTATGGTCACTATGTGTACCCTCTGTGGGCCGACACTGTGGGCTGGATCATTGGCCTTCTGCCCGTCCTGGTCATATTCCTCGTGGCCTTCCACGAGATCTGGCAGGCGCCGAAGAATCTCAGCTTCCGGGATCGGATCAAGTACCTGCTAAAGCCCACCGCCGAGTGGGGGCCGGCGGGAAGGCCCTGCGTGAACCTGCACGCCGAGCGGTACCAGAGCCAGAACTACGATGGCGTGACCAACAACCAGATCCTCATCGAGCACGACCCACCGCCCAAGCAAAAGGAGGCGGGCAAGAGGGAGAGCAAGCTGACCATCGATGTGGATGTGGATGTTGAGTGCCTGCCGCTGGCCACAGTGGGCAAGCGACCGGGTCCTGGCCTGGCCAAGGCGATGGGCAAACAAATCAGTAGTGGCAGCCTGCAGACGAATACCAAGAACGGCATCCACAAGTCCCCCACCGAAGTCAGTCCCAGCAAGCAGCCACTTATAACGACCGAAAAGGAAAAGGAGGCTAAGCTGGCGGCCAAAAAGGATGCGGAGGCAACCACAAAGGTTTTGGCAGCGGGAACCCAGAGCAGCGGACGTGAGTGCACCGCCATGTCCACGTTTGCGGGCGGCGGAGAGAAGAACCCCGCCCCGAAAGTCAATTCGCCGGCAAAAGACACGACGGCGACACCTGCAACACCAGTAACATCAGCGATTGATGGGGCTAAGAAGCCATCGCCCGCCGGGGTTTCCACTGCCACTTTGGTCACCATAGCGCCGGGTCCAACTCCCGCCGGAGCTGGGGCCAAAGCCAAGGCCACAGTTTCCATTGGAGCCTCCAACGGGAAAGCTCTGCCGCCAGTTGCCCATGTTGCAGCTCCACTTAAGGCTATAAATACGCCAATAAAACCGACAATATCGACAGCAGCGACAACAGCAACAGTTGGGGCTGCAGCTGGAGCCAAGGCGTCTGTTAGCATTGCTGCCAATAAGGACACGAAGTCGGCAAACACAGCCCCGGCAAAAGTGTCACCAGCCACAAAAATAACACCAGCAGCGACAGGCGCCGTGAAAAACATGCAGACAGCTGCTCCGACTAAAGTAAATGTTGACGCTGGCACAAAGCCAACTGCTCCGCTATCCACGTTCAAGCCAGAAGGAAAGCCAGAAGCAGCAGCTCCAGCAACATGCGTGGCCAAGGCAGCAACAGTTAGTGTAAGTGTGACAAACGGCAAGGTAAGTGCCAGTGCAGCAGAGATGCAAGCTGCCGGCGGTGTGAGTATCACAGCAGTCAAGCCGCCGGCAGCGAGTGTTGCCAATGGAGCAGCAAAGCCACAGCCACCAACAGCAGGATCAGCAACAGGATCAGCAACAGTTGCTGCAACATCCTCAAAAACTCTAGCAAAAGCCACGCCGCCTTCGTCAGCACCTACAACTAGTGGCAAGGCAGGGGCACGATCATCGGCTGCGGACAAAAGTGCAGCTAGCAGTAGCAGCAACATCTCGGCCAAAACGGCGAAAGCTGGCAAAACAAAACCCGGCGAAATCAGCCCAACCAAGGCGGCAGTGAAGTCACCAGCCGTTAAGGCCGGCGGAACAACAAGCCCTACAAAAGCAGCTGCCACCAGCAAGTCAATAGGCGCCACTCCAGCTCCAGCTGGTCTTGGAAAGACCGCAGCCAAGACCGCACCAGCAGCCACTCCTCCAGTGACTCCGGCATCGAGTGGCAAGAAGGCTGTAGCCTCCAGCTCCTCCGGCAAGACGACAGCAACATCGGGCAGCCAGGCCAAAACGAAAGCCAATTCATCGGCGGCATCTAAGAAGTAATAGACCCTAAGCTAAGGTTGGTCGTAGTTCCCAGTATCGACAACTATTTTTATAAGCATATATATAAATATAATATATATATAAACGTGTATGTGTGTGTGTACCTAACGAGCTAGGCCAGCAATTGGTCTTGGCCCCAAAGAACCCCACTTAAGCTGTAAATGTAAAACAAGTTTAACTAGGCAAAGAAGGCACATGACACGCAATGTTTTTATAGATATTTAATATTTAATATTTTATTTGGAGTGGCAAGAGGCGAGAGGACGAAAAGGAGAAACCTTCATGTTTCCTATGCTAAAGTACCTATTTTATCAGTCATCAGTCAAGTGCGATAGCTGTTCCTTAGTACCTAATTTCTATAGGCCTCTCAAGACGGATTGCATTGATGATGCCAATGATGGATGAAAGACTCGATTGTAATTACCGAACAAGTTAACGTAGGACTTAGTGCAGGATTGGAACCGGAACCGGAACCGGAACCGGAACCCTCCCTCAGGCCCAGTTCCTGGTGTTTGTTTATCCTTTTGTGTGTAATATCCCCCAGGGATGATCCCTGTGAGCCCCGCAATTCGAGAGCAATGTTGAAAGTGCAATGGAAAACGTTGAGTTTTAAAAAAATATATAAATTTATATACAAATATACAAAAGTATTACTATTTATACGAGTGGCGACAGGTCATTTGATTGCTTTTTTTCTACAACAAGTACTTTTAAGACTACTTTGGAGGGACAGGAGTAACGAGCGATGAGTGGGACTTTTACGTTTTATAAAATGCATACATTTGTTTGTATATTTAGAACCGTTTACATCACCGACCCCCAAGTAGAGCCCGAAGAATATTTATATTTGCGAGTTTATATCCCTCAGTCTGTAAATGTGTCGATGTAATCACTCACTGTAATCTATGTTTTCTATGCTAACGAGAGACTCATGTACCTAAATGTTAATCAAGTTGCATCAAATCCCCCGATTTGTGTGCATTTGTATAGTTAAGCCAAAACGTATTTAGAAGTGTTTTATGTGTGTGGACTAGACGGATAACGATATAATGATAACGATAATGATAATGCTCATGAGAAAACAAAAAAACAATAATTGAAAGTATATTTCTAGAATTTATATAACCATTGTT
The DNA here is from genome assembly GCA_018904565.1 of Drosophila tsacasi. Lineage (NCBI taxonomy): Eukaryota > Metazoa > Arthropoda > Insecta > Diptera > Drosophilidae > Drosophila > Drosophila tsacasi. The sequence goes on from JAEIHY010005182.1 coordinate 9,929, forward strand.
GTGTATTCATGTTGAGAATAAATAAATTATATATAAATATATTGAAATATACAAAAATAGAAGAAATATAATATTCGTAAATATTTATATGTGTTTGTACCTGTAGTTAGTTGAGAAAGTGAGGATACGAGTAATTAATCAAGTATTTACCCTGCAATATATTCACTTTTTTTAGTAATTTTCTATAATTTAATGGATCATTTCAACGTTAAATGTTTATGAAAAAATTCCAAATTTCTCGCAACTTTTAATTTGAGCCCCGAACATGTGTGATAAATAATTTGCTTCGGCGCAAAATAATTTTCAATTTGTGTCAAACATACTTTAGGCGTAAGTAAAATTGGAAACAGGAATATATATAAATATTGATATACACGTTGTTGTAATTTCAGTTCGTTGTTGTTGATGTTTGTTTAGCGCAGTAGCTGTGACACAAGCCTACATACATACATATGTACCTAGAGCCTAGAGAACCTAGAACCCTAATTCGGATAACGATATCTATGTACTATAAATGAAGTATTTAAACAAACCATCGATGTTGCATGTTTGTTAGTTGAACTGGATGTGTGTACCTGTCGAAGTTCCGAAGCGGCGAGGACTAACCTACGCGGAATTATCAGAATAATACGATTAAGGAAATGTATAATGGCTGTTCAACAAGATACACAAACATTTCGGACGAATGTTAATCAAAGTAATGCCGCAATTTGCTCAAACTTAAGCTTAAGTCACCGAAAACCATAAGCTGTCAATTCAGACAAGGTAATTTTAGTTGTAAAATACGAATGTTGCCCCTTTATAATATATATAGTGAAGTAAGTGGAGTTTACTTTAAACATTGAACAGAGGAGCTTCAAATTTTATATGAGACTTTGGGATGCCAACGGAAGGGAATAAATGTTTAAAAACAACTCTCGATAGCGCTAGAAAAGAAATCAAATAACTGCAACACTCATATCCTTGAGGCCCTCGACGACCGATCAAAATCCGTATAACCCACCCAACTCAATGTACTCAGAAGTAAGCAGATCATCAACAATAAATATTAGCTAAAGAAACGAGCGAAATACCTAAAAGCAAAATAAGCAGGAAACCCTGAAATGTACTCAGCAAATAAATAAAATAGATAACTAAGATAATAATTAACCGAACACAAAACCTATGAAATGCTTTCCAATTGTGTGCTTAAAATCATTGAATATTCTTTAAAAACTTTTCTGTTCAAATTCGAAATCAAAAGTTCTTTGCAGGATTACATGTAAAATCAGAAAAGCTATAGTCAGACGGCTTTGTGAACGGCTGCACACTTATTTAGCGGAATAATGCAAAATCAAAATAAAGAAACTGATCATCCACAAGATAATACCGGTCGAACTTTGAATAAAATAACGTATTAAAATAAATGTATACATTTTTGCTGTTCTGGTAATCAAAAATATATGTTATATCAAGTCTTAAGTGTAAGCAAGAAAGTGTTACACATATTCCGAAAATGCCAAACTAAAAAGAGTAATCGTGAATAATAATTATGTTAAAACGTAACATTAAGCAAGGAAAACCATATTCATGAATAAATATTTATGGGTTTTAACAAAAACTATTCAAAAAACTGGGTGTCTTTTTAAAAACAATAAATATATTCTAAAAATATGGAGGGAAACAAGGATGATAGTTTTCTCACGGATTTGATAACCGTTATGAGCACCGAAGGCGTAATTCCCACCAATTTGTTCTGCCTCCTCATGCATATACGGCATTAACTACAATTTAATTAATCCGGCCAAATTAAGGGGCTTTTTTAAATATATTTTTTTTTTTTGAAAACAGGGTCGGGGGATTGAACCCACCTTTTTCTCAGCGCGCGAGAGGTCCGACTACCGCTCTGCACCACGACGTCCGTTCTGGAACTTGTGTCAAAGATTTAAATACCTTATCGACGGACACTGCCTTATCGGCTATATATTTGCAGTATGGCAGCTCTACCGACTGCTTGAATTACATCTTGATGAAGAATCTGGCAGCTCTGCTTCATCGGCAAAATAAAGCGTTTTGTTTTTAATAAATTAAAATTTCTAAAATGTTTTGGCTCTATCAATATGTCGTATGGAATAAACAAAATTTAAAAAATGTAAGACACGGTTAAATTTTTTTATCAGGGGGAATAAACTGGTATATTTCAAAGTACTATAAATTCATTGGTTCTGCCTTAAGGCTATTAATTAATAGGCATATATGTGTATGTATATATAAATTCCAATAGCAAGTCTACTTCAACTTCATCAAATATCACAACGAACTAAAGATCAATGCAAGAATGCTGCTTCGGAATTTTGTTATTTCAATTTTACTAACAAACTTACTGAGCCAGTCAATGGCCTCCCGACCAGGGTACTACAAATGGTGCATGATGTCTGCAGATGCGATGTGTCTTGATTAATTAATACAAATGAATTTTGCATTTTAATAAAGAATTTGTCATTCTTAATATAATATATATGATTGGTCAATATATGTGTATACATATATGTACGTAGAAAGTCTACTTTCTTTGATAATAAAATGCCTCGATGCACGGTGTTTCTGAACTTCTAATCAGCAGCCAAGAACACAAAAGCCTTGTATGTAATCCGAAACAAAAGAGGCAACATCTCTTTCTATCATTTATATGAATTTTTATTTAAAAATGAACACTTATCGCTGTCCAACCAAAAGCTCCAACTAGAGAATCTTCTCTTGGTGTGAGTAACAATAAAAAAAAACTAAGAAACAGAATGAGGAATGCATTTGTAATGACCTTGTGAAGTTCTCTATATGCGATATGGTATGACTATGATTTGTATATCCAGTGGCTATTCTAGTGAAAGAATTAAACAATATTTATAATACGACGGTGTTCCATGAGTTCTCGTTCACTTCTTGAGCAGCTTGCTCATATCCTTGTTCTGCTTGTTCATCTTCATATCGACATCCTCGATTTTATAGTTCATATTATCCAGCAACTCGTTCTGCGACTCTATCTCGCCGCCCAGGTCGGTGGCCATCATCTTTAGTACCGAGAGATTGCTACACATGTCCTCCAGGTTGGCATCAATCTGTGCCTGGAACGGATTGGCCGCCAGGCGCTGTTGGCTTTGATAGGTGCTGCTGGGATCACCACGCAACCGACTAACAGGATGATTGTCATAGCGGTCTGCTGGAGAAAGCGGAGCAGGTGGGCTTGCGCCACCACAGGCGCCTTGATCGATGTTGCTATTAGCCTCCTGGGAGGAGAGGCTGGTCGTGGGAGACCCGGCAGCCGTAGATGCTGGATCCCGATTGCCAGCGAGGTAGTTCTTCAGCCCACCAAAGACGCTTTTCAGGCCGTTGAGGTGGCGCTGGCTAAAGCGCAGAGTAGAGCTTATCTCGTCCAGCTGGTGCGACGTCTTCTCCAGCTGCTCCCGCTGCTTGGCCAGTTCTACAGCCGTGGCCTTGCCCACCTCTTGGGTTTCGTACAGCAGTCCTAAGAGTGAGTGGGAAAGTGAGTAACGCCCCTTAATTGGCTGGCTTTTAACCCCAGTAGCTTACCTAAGCTCTTGGTAGTCGAGTCTAGGGTTCGCTGCTCGATCGCTCGTCGCTTTTCCGCATAGGCCAGGCGCTGGGCGGCTATCGAGGGGGAGGAGGTTATCTCCTCGTCGTCATCGTCCTCCACCTCGAAGGGATTGGTGCTCCTTTGCTTGGGTACACTGCCAGTTCGCTTGTTCTGCAGGAAAAGGTCATCGTCCACATCCTCGAACCTGTCCACGTCATCGAAATGGTCGTGCACCGGCTGCAGGTAGTTGTGGGCCATATTGCGTTCAAAGTTTGACACGAGAAATTTCCCAAATGAATAATTTTGTTGTGTTTTTAGACTTTTATCTTCTTTGTTTTTGTCCGACGACAATCGTATAAGCTATCGATAGCAATGTTATCGATTCCGAAAGCTGATAAGCAATCTGGCAGCACTGCGTCTGTTTGTTGAACAATTTTTAAATAATTTTCCTCGTTTTTAAGAAAATATCTTTTATATTAAGGGCACCGGTCGGCCGAGCACTCTCGCCGCTGCTTGTTCCAATTAAAAAAGTCGGAAATAGTTGACCAAACATAAAATGTAATTTTGCGCCGGAATAAATAAAGCTAGTGTGACCATTCGACAACTTGTGGGAAATTCCGGCTTTTCCGGCCACTTATTCTGGTATAATTGACGGCGTCGCAATTGTGTGTAGAATTTTTTTAAGTCAATAGAACCTTGAAAACTGAAATTGTAGTAGCCCGAACGTCGCAAATTCCAGGACAGGTCACGGCGAAAACGTAAACAGAACCAAATGATTTTCAAAACGCACATTGTGGCCGCGTCATGTGTCCTGCTGGTTCTGCTGGCGGCGGCAGCGGAAGCGCAGTCGACGGCGGCGCAGACAGGACTGCGGCCAGGTGGCAAGCTCATTGAATTGGACGAGGACAATTGGAACCTTATGCTCCAGGGCGAGTGGATGATCGAGTTGTGAGTGAAGAAAGTGCTCCTCTCAGTGCCCATTTCCCGTTACCAGTCGGTGCCTAGCCCCTCGTCCCCCTGACGTAACGCGGACCGCGGGGCGTGGTGCGCCGGTTTCCCGACACCACCCGGCTAGCTGGTTTTCATGTTTCCCTGGAATGCTGCACATTCCGTTGTGTTTGCTCTGCTCGATGACTCATCCCGATGGTGGCAGCTGTTTTAAGAGTGTCTTTTATTGTGTATTTTTAGCTTTGCTCCGTGGTGCCCGGCTTGCAAGAATCTGGCTCCCACATGGGAGCGATTTGCTCGCGTGGCCCATGATGTTCGTGTGCAGGTGGCCAAAATCGATGTCACCACCTCGCCCTCGCTCAGTGGACGCTTCTTTGTCACCGCTCTGCCCACGATCTATCAGTAAGCTATCTTTATGATAAAGAATTGAGTCAAATAAACTAATGTCATCCCCTGCAGCGTGAAGGATGGCGAGTTCCGTCAGTACCGCGGTTCTCGGGACGGCGATGCCCTACTCCATTTCGTGAAGAAGGAGCAGTGGAAGAGCATTGAGCCATTGTCTGCCTGGAAGAAGCCCGACACCATTCACATGTCCATTCTGTCATTCTTCTTCAAGCTGTCCCACACACTGAAGGTACGTTCACCTAGCCGGCTTATCGCCTCAGTTCATTGCATGAGACAGAAGCGGAAGCTTATCGAGGGTGTCATCCAGCCGACCCCGCGATTACCGCGCATTCCCATTCGCTAATTGACTCATCCTCTGGTCTTTGCTCTTGCCGTTGTTTTGTATGTTTGGTTCATGTACTAATAGCACACGCAAAAACTCTTTAAGGACTTCAACGGGCGCCTGCAGGCGGAATACGGCCTTCCCACATGGGGATCCTACGCCCTGTTCGCCATCGCCACCATATTCGTGGGAGCTGCTCTGGGCCTGCTGCTCGTGTGCCTTGTGGACTTCGTGTATCCACCCAAAAAATCGCAGCGCCAGAGCTTCTCGGAGTCGCAAGAGAATCTCGTCGGCGGCGTGGAAGATCTGGCCACCGAGGAGATCGAGGATGACGGTGATGTCGATGCCGATGCCGATGACAACGACGATGAGCAGCAGAATAGCGATGCTGAGGAGCAGGACGAGGACGAGGAAGAGGATGAAGAAAGCGAAGAGCAGGCGGGCGATTCACCATCACAGGAAAAGGAAGCCGACAGCGAGCCGGAGAAGGCTGAGAAGCCAGAGCCCAAGCTGGCCGGCGATTCTGCGCCTGAAAAGCCTGAGAAGACGGAACAGGTGCGCAAGCGGAAGCCCCGCAAGGGGGACTAGGTGCGGTCGGATCCCTCCAGGATCAGCCTTAGCGATCAGAAGCGGCAACAAAAAGACTAACACACACAGAATCGAGGAACACGAACCTATTAAAAGTTATTTTAAGCAGATTCTAACTGCTCGGCGCACAAATCTGATCTTTTCCTCCCTTCCCCAACTTAATCCTAGCCAGAAAACTGAAAAGGTTGAAGCTACTTTTCCAGCGGAGACGGCGCCTTATGTATTTCTTACTATGTAAAACAATTTTATACACTTTTAAGCGGAATCAAGCGTAACAATAACTAATTATAGCTTTAGGTATATACACTTTCATTTTGAGTTTGCGAAGCATTATATCTTGTGTTCATATCGATTTCCCTCACCACTGTGTAACGATAATCTTTCTCCTATTAAGCATTTCATTGTAATTTAATCTCAATCAAATTGCAAATTGTATTAAATTTCGTATTACAAAATAAACAAAAAAAAACACGAATTGGCATTTTAAAGGGGTTGCTGGGTTGCTTTTAACTGGTTAAATATAAATCGTAAACTCCCTTGTGCTTGATTAAATTTGTGTTCATAATATCCTCCTATAGCTGTCAAAAATTACTACTAAAATTATTTCCTTATTCAGAAGGCTTTTCTGCATTGAATGAATAAGTATGGTGATTACAAGTTTAAATTAAAAAATGTTGTGTCACTTTATATAAAAGTACTCGGTTTCTCGGTCTTTTTTCAGGAATAAATGCGTGAAAAACATTATGCAATGGTAACTTTTAATAATTTTGTTTAATTCAGTCGGTGCCCAATTTAATTATTTAAAAAATTTTGTATTACTTGTATACATAGCTCTTATAGTTCATTTTTAATCGTCTACGCTATTTTGAAAAACATGGTTTTCGGGAAACGGGCTTTAAAGATTAAAGCTTGGTCCCCGATTGCCCTAGGCGAGCATCTTCTCGGAGCTGTAACTTCTGAACTAGTTGGAATTGGACTGAAACTTTACCAGCATATTCTCAGATAATTATTCTAACATTTGAATAAAAAAAAAAATTGATTTTTTGAAACTGACTGATGGAACGACCCCTTAATCAACATTATGAGAATCAGTAAAGGTATAATTTCCGACCCTATAAATTATTACATAGGTACATATGTTCTCGATCAAAAGAAAATGTGAATTTAAATAACTTTTTTTTGCTTAATTTTAATACTTAAAAATTGTTGTTTTATTTGCCAAAAAATCATCATATTGCAATGGTATACAAAGTTCGTCTTCTCGAAATTCGTTTAATTTCCTGTTACTTCTAAATTTTGGGATTTGAAGTTTTCATAAATTGTTTATTTAATTCAAAGCTTCTAACCAATAAGCTTTAAAAAAGCTCGTCCCCTTTCATAATTCGCTGAAACATAATGCTGTGCATTCCAGCCTTAAGATCTATATAATTTCCCCCTTCTTTATAGTAACTTAAATAGTTACTTTGTACAATTCCTGAAATATAATAATAAGGTATTAAATATTCCAATTGACTTTGAGCCGCATTTGTATTTAATTAAATAAGAGACTTGCTTCCTGGTAAAGGGTTTACAAATTTTATTATCAGTTTATTGTAGGAGCATATGAAATAAGAAAAAAATCCCTGCAATTTCTTGGTGTGTTACAACTACAAATAATTGAAATAAGAGTGTGTGGTGTGTGTGGGTGGTGTGGCCGAAATGACTTGAATTTTCCAATACATATTTCTTTCCAAAGGACTTAACAAAAGAGTAGTGTGTGGTAACTATTGCTTAAAATAGTTTACTGGCTGTTGTTGCGACAAACAAGTAGTCGCGCATATATTCATATACTTATAAAAAGAGTACAAAATGATTATACAAATATCTGCTGTATAAAAAGGTGATTCATCTTCAGCGTTGGTTTGCCCGATCGATCTGTTGGCACTTGTGATTTAAATCGGAATTAACTGGTTTAATTACAACATTTTGATTATTAAACAAATAATATTTCTTTCAACAAATTGCTATGGCTATTGTGGGGTTCATTCTCGGGGGTTTCGGGGGTAAAAGGTACTTGTGGTGTGTGTGTGTATATTATTGGTTTTTTGTGTATATACAATATATATTAGATATATATCATTTGGTTGTAAAAGTTGTACTATTGCAGCGTATGGAGGATATTGATGGGTGGTTCGGGCAGGGATCGGGATGCGGATCGGGATGGGGACAGGGGCGGTGGGTCTGTGGTTGTCTGTTTTCAAATACTTTAAGTAATTGTCTGTGTGAGAGTTTGGAAATTTTTGCTGTTGTGAATTTGGGTTCTCAGGCTGGCCTTCAGTTAATTCGTATTCGTACAAAATGGCGAGATGTCAACAAAACAATTGTGTTAATTACTTTGAAATATTCAAAAAGCAATCGTCATGCGTCCGTCAGCTGCAGCTGAAAGCAGATTCTCCGCACAAATCCTTCCCTGCTTCGGTGTCGCGAGGATGGGATTTGCTTTCAGCCCCAGAGATGGCTTTTTGTTGTAAAATTAACATGGGATAACTTTATAACAAAGGCGCACTTCAGGCTTATACTACTAAATAACTAATTGAGGTATGATGAGTGTGGTGGGGCTTGATGAGTGGAAATTTTGAGAGAATTTCGTAAACCGGTCTATTGCATAAAATTGCAGGTCTCTTCGTCCGCCGTCGCCCGTTTGGGCGCGGACAAGTAAAAAAAGCGTAGCAAACTAGTTGGGCAGATGGATTCGGATGCGAGGATGCGGATGCAAGCTGCTCCAAGGACTGCTAGGCCACGAAGTCGAGCGGCCGGTTGAAGCCACCCTTGCGATTCATGTACTGGCGGTACTTTCGCTTTAGGATTACATGCACTTCTCCGACATCGTTGCCCTCGACCTTCCTGTTTTTGGTGGTGTCGAACGTGCAGAATCCCATTGTCTTGAGCATCTCGACCTCTTCCGGTGATTTACCCTCCAGATCGGCCTCGTTGATCTTGGGACGGTCGGCAGCTGCCGCATTGTTCCTTGTCGTTCGCCGCGACGTCGATGGTCCGGAGCTGCTGTTGCCGCCGCTGCTTCCGCCGCCGCCGCCGCCTCCAGTGCCCCTCGAGCGCGATCTGCAAGGCAACCATGAATTTGGGCGTCGTGAAATGTGAATTGTGAATTTCAGAATACATTTCGGGCGAGCGAATGCATGAGTGACGGATTGCCGGCACGTTGAAGTGCCAGTTGATTGCATTCGAATTGCAGAGAGCCTGGGAATTAACTGGGGCGACCTTGAACAGTGCTCACCCGATTGTGCAATTTGAGGATTTAATTAAGGAAATGCGTGCGACACTTCGCAACCGGTCGGGTAACTTCATTAAGGGTCTCATTAAAGTCTAGACTTTCGGGATATCTACATAAATAATTCAGGTTCATAACTAACAAAAAAAGAACTAAGGAAAGCTAAACGATCAATTGTCCTCTATAATAATACTTAACTTTTATAAGAATCTTTCAAGTTCGATTGCTCTTTATCTAATAGCCTAAAATCTCTCATAGTCTAAATAAATAACTAGGAGGATCGAATAAGCCCTGTCCTGAATACATTTCAAGTTGGTTCCCCATACCCTTGTTGTTAGTGATAACTTATAAGCTGCAGATCACGATATCTACATCTAGACCTCATAAGGATTCCCTAACCACTCCTAACTTTAGAACCTTAGGCAGAACAGATTTCTTTTCATTGTTTTTTGTGGTGTATTTAGCACATAGCGCTCTTAGATGACATTTTGAAGAAGATAACAGAAAAATCGCTTAGATCAAGTATACAAATTGGCGGATATTCTTTCGCCTAGGACATGTCCTCGATGAGGGCGGCTCGCAGTTTGGTTGTGACCGTGGCCGGCTGGGCCTGGTTCAGCTTGAAGACACTCTCGATCACCGAGATCTCTGTGGCTGTCGTGTTCATGCCCACGAAGGAGAGCCAATCGTTGACGACCATGCCGGCGGCCAGAACCTCGCTGCCGCGATTAACTGTGCCCGCAACCAGGGGAACCTGCAGCAGCGACGACAGCTCATCCTGATCCTCTATGCTCGTCTTGGGATGCACCATGCCGCCCTGGTTGCTCAGTACGGTGTACGAGCCCACCAATGTGTTATCAGCAATTGTCTGCCGGAAGACCTCCACCTTAAGGACGTCTCCGATAATCTCCTCGGTCTCCTTGTCCAGATCTGGGTGGACCAGCGCCACATAGTCGTTGCAAGCGATAACGTTGCCCAGAGCGGAAAGACGCTCCTCAACGCGCTGAATTCTCACAGCGTCCGGCAGACTGTTGCGCAGGTGCTGCAGCTCCTCGTCGGTGGTGGAATTGGGCACCAACAGGCCGTTCCTGTTGCCCACCGTCGTGCGTCCAATGATCCGGCAGCCGCCCACATTGGCGTGGACCACGGGAATCGTCTCGGCCAGCTCCGCCTCGAAGGCACTGTAGAAGGTCTCGGAGCCGCCGATGGCCACCAGACAGTATGTGTTGGTTAGCTTGGTGAAGACGCCAATGTCGTCGTTGTTCTCGAATTGAACGCGCAGAGCCATTTTCTCTGTATGTACTTGTTTCTCTTTGCTGCGTGGACTCTCTTGTGTATGCGGTCGCGGCCTGACTCAGCCTGGTCCCTAAGAGCCTCTCGATTTTGTTTATAAAGCCGGAAAATGAGTTAAAAGCTGTGATGAAATTCGCAAATTTCACTTCACGTGGTAATTTTTTTTTGTTGAGCCGCCAGAGCTGCAAATTGATCGATTGCCTGCTGCCTGCCTATCGAACTGAGCCCTATCGATACCCGCTGCGAGTAAATAAAATGTTTGCTGGGTGGCCTCAGCCCCCCGACCCCTCCCCCACGAACCAACTCTTAAATGTAGGTTCTAGGTGCTAGTAGTTATACTTATCGTTTTGGCTTTTGGTACACTACACTTTGTTATTCACCTAGATCGCCGGCCCCGCGCACGATCGCGTTCGCGCTCCCGGTCGCGGCTGCGACTCCTATCGCGCTCTCGCTCCCGGTCGCGACGACTGCTGCTCCCGCTGCCGCCGGCGCCTCCAGGTCCGACTCCTCCGATAGCTTCTCTTTCCCGGGAGCGGCGTTCCCTGCGCTTCTTGCGCTCTGATCGCTCCTTCTCGCGTCTCCTGTGCGCCGGCGAGGCGGGACTCCGGCTGCGGCCCATTTCTCCGTTTCTGTTAGTTGTGTGGCTGAGGTTTTTGTACTAGTTGTTTTGCCTGCCACGGAAGGAAGTGATTATAGTCGCCATCGCCAACGTGACGGAATTAACCGGCTCACCGTTGCTCTAGGCTGTGTCTAGCATTATTTGGGCGACACCGGCGGTGGCTAAAAACGCGCTAACTTAAAACTAAACGGAAAATAAACAACGCTTATCTGGCCGCGACGCCGAAACGAATGAAGTTGTTGATAATTTATCAATATATCGATATTTTTCTAAAGATGAGATATTATATCACGAATTATTGTTTGCCCAAATATCGAAATAGCGATATTTTTATTTGATAGTTTTTTTTGTCCGCGTTTCGTGAGAACAGCTCACGACCGAAAATGCGAAACGTTGCCAGACTTTTCGGTGGTGCGCTACCAATGCTGCCCATGTTTTCGTTCATGATCAACCGGTGCTACCTGACTTTCGAGAGCGCCCTGCCAACTTCCTTGAAATAAAAAGAAAATGCATCTTAAAGATTAAGATACACACAACAATCTGTAAGTGCGTCAGAATTTTCGGAATCCACGGTTCGCTGGAAGCCGCCGAATAAACAATTAAATGTCCGTGCACAACATAGATGCTAACGCGCAGTAGGATAGCCCATAGTAAATAGCTAAACATTGTGATCCCAACCGATCCGTCCGGTATTCAGCATGTTGTCGGATCTGCGTCTGCGAAATACCTCGGAGGCTGTTGCAGTTCTAGCTTCTTTGGGGCTAGGACTGGTTTTGCTCGTATTCGTCGCCACCACGCCGACGGCTGTGGAAGCCACCCAGTCGGGGATCTACATAGACAATGGCAAGGATCAGACGATCATGCACCGTGTGCTCAGCGAGGACGACAAGCTGGACGTGTCGTATGAGATTCTGGAGTTCCTTGGCATTGCTGAGCGTCCCGCCCACCTGAGCAGCCACCAGTTATCGCTGAGAAAGTCGGCGCCGAAGTTTTTGCTAGACGTTTACCACCGCATTACGGCGGAGGAGGGCTTGACCAACGATCATCATCATGATGACGACGAGGAGTCCTATGAGAGGAGTCATCGCTCTCGGAGAAGTGCTGACCTTGAGGAGGAGGATGGGAGCGAAGAGCAAAAGAACTTCATTACCGATCTGGACAAGCGTGCCATAGACGAGAGCGACATCATCATGACCTTCCTGAACAAGCGCAACCACAACGTGGAGGAGCTGCGCCACGAGCACGGCCGTCGTCTGTGGTTTGACGTCTCCAAGGTGCCGAACGACAACTACTTGGTGATGGCCGAGCTGCGCATCTACCAGAACGCCAACGAGGGCAAGTGGCTGACCACGAACAAGGAGTTCACCATCACCGTCTACGCCATTGGCACCGGGACTCTGGGCCAGCACACTATGGAGCCGTTGTCCTCAGTGAACACCACGGGCGACTATGTGGGATGGCTGGAACTGAACGTGACCGAGGGCCTGCACGAGTGGCTGGTCAAGTCGAAGGAGAACCACGGCATCTATATCGGAGCGCATGCCGTGAACCGACCCGACAGAGAGGTGAAGCTGGACGATGTCGGGCTGATCCACCGCAAGGTGGACGACGAGTACCAGCCCTTCATGATCGGCTTCTTCCGCGGCCCGGAGCTGATCAAGGCAACTGCCCACAGCAGTCACCACCGATCCAAGCGCAGCGCCACACATCCGCGCAAGCGCAAGAAGTCCGTGTCGATGAACACCGTTCCGCTCCTCGACGCCCCGATGGAGAACACGCGCAGCTGTCAGATGCAAACGCTGTACATCGACTTCAAGGACCTGGGCTGGCACGACTGGATCATCGCCCCCGAGGGCTATGGGGCGTTCTACTGCAGCGGCGAGTGCAATTTCCCGCTCAATGCCCACATGAACGCGACGAATCACGCGATCGTCCAGACGCTGGTCCACCTGCTGGAGCCCAAGAAGGTGCCCAAGCCGTGCTGCGCACCAACCAGACTGGGAGCACTGCCGGTGCTGTATCACCTGAACGACGAGAATGTCAACCTGAAAAAGTATAGAAACATGATTGTGAAATCCTGCGGGTGCCATTGAATCCAATTTACCACTTTAGGCTAAGCAATATAAAGCATTTCTGTGTAGATCCGTGTCCATCTCTGTACTAATCTCGAATATTTTTTATACAAAATATACATACACAACAGCGCTGTACCTAACTGAACGAATACAGTTTTTAGTGTATCTAATGCGACTTTAATTGCGGCTCATTGTCTTGGGAGAGACGATTAATTAAGGGGGTCCCTCAACAGTCATTTTAAAAAAATCGATTTTTTGCTTCAATCGTTAGAATAATTATCTGAGAACATGCTTGCAAAGTTTTAGAGTCCAATTCCAACTAGTTTGGGAGTTACAGCTCTGAGAAGATGCTCACCTAGGGCAATGGCGGACCAAGCTTTAAACTTTAAAGCCCATTTCCTAAAAATCATGTTTTAAAATTTCCGTGCACGATTAAAAATGAACCATAAAAGCTACATATACAAGGCAGACACCGTTTTGTAGATCATTTTAACGTCCATAGATTGCACTAAAAACATTTATTGAACATTTTCATTTTACAACGTTTTTAACGCAATTACTCCTTAAAAAAGGCCAGTACTTTTTTTAAAAAATGTTTAAATTTCAACTTTGATCACCATAATAGTCTATAAGGAAGTATTTTCATTTTTTGTTTCAGATAAAAATTACGAGCTGAATCTTGCACGGAGTTTGAGTTGTCAATCCCGAGCCGCTGCGCAAGATTGGTTCATAAATCAACCATTTTTTATTATTGCGACGTAAAATAAACTTTATTTGGTTGAATAAACATGTGTTCAAAAATATGCAAAAGATCTTTTGTTTCTCTTGTTTGTTTGTTTCTTGTTTTCATGTTAAAATAAATTTCTGAAAACCCCCTTTTTTGCAAGCTACTGATGAGGAGACCCCCTTAAGCCAAGTTCTCGAAAGTGCTATGCAGGCATGTCTGTTTATTGTCTCTTCACTTGGCAAACAGCTTAACATTTAGTATAATAACATGCATTCCATACAGCATTCACAATTAGTAGAACATAATAATACTTCATGGTTGATTCATCATAAACATCGAGAAAAAAGAAGACTTCGGCTTGCGATGGAGGAAAAAAAAACTTAAAGCGGTGAAGGCCCAGTGCCTAGCGCTTGTGGATCCAATGGTGACGAAAGGCGAATAGATCCATTATCAGATTTCCAACTCGCTTGTCAATGAGGCAAGACATCAGGCGACCATCAAAGACGGGGACATTTACCTTCAACGAAATGCATGCATCTCTGAAAGAGTAGGCTCGATTAGATTCACAATGAATAGCAACTAGCAAGATCTCTGCTCACTTACAGAATTTCATACACCGGAATCGAGTTGCGAAAGTACTCCTTCAAGGTGAATTCACCATTTATGGTCTTGGCACGGCTAACGCTGATCATAACATCCGGATTTTTCCTGTACAAAATCACGAAAATGTGTCTGATGGGCGTCTCGATCGGGCGGACAAACTTGCCGAGCACGCTTTCAATGAAGCAACTGCTGGTGTTGCTGTAGAAGCCCTCGCTGTCCTCCTCGGTGTAGAGCATGAAGAACTGCCTCTCGACCATGTGCGTGTAGAATTGCTTCTGGTTCTTGCATAAGGGAAGATTCTCGTCCATTTCCCGTATCCAACTGAAGTGAGCATTGACGGTTAGCAAGTACACCGGCGGCAAGGTGGTAATCGGTCGGTAGTTGGTGGCTGGGGGCTTGGAGAAGCCAATAAAGGCTTCCTCGCCCTCAAAGATCTTCGATATGGCATCAGCCAGTGCTGCATGATGCGACCCCGGCAGCCCGGACTCGCGGCGCCACAGCTCCTCATTGCAGCAGTTCTTCAGCAGCTCGTAGTACATTTTGAAAAAGTACTGACGCGTCTTCATGACCAACTCGACAACGGGCTTGGGCATGAGCATCCAGAGCCATTCGTCGATGAATAGGTGGGCGTTGCGATCATTCGACTGGCTATCGCACACTTGGGAAAGCCGCAGACGGGGAGGTCCTGATGGAGAATATTTTAATAGTTAAATAGTTAAATAGAGATTACCCTTTGAAGGACTCACCAGAAAAAAGGGCTACTGCCAGGGGCACCACCATGGTGGCATATACAATGTGATCCTTATGCCTGTTGCACACGATCCAGGGTGAGCGGAAGTTCAGGGCCGAGATTTTCAGAGGCTCCAGGAAGTCACGGAGCACAGTGTTCGGGTGCAGATGAACGTTCGGCGAGAGGGCCGACTTAATGCACTTATTTCCCTGATCGACGGCACAGATATTGGGATACATGCCGCCCGTCAGCGCAGCCTTGACAATATGCCAGTTTTCAGACATCTGATTGAGATTCATCATACTTAGCTGACCGGAGCCGTGGATCAGGTTCGCGGCGCGCAACGCACTGACGATTTCGCAACGTGTGGAGTTCAGCTGCTCCATCAAACCGTTTAGCACAAAATCGTATTCATCGGTGAGATACAGCGGGGGCATCTTGTTCTTCAGCTTGCTCTGCCACTCGTTAAACAGGCGCAGGAAGATAAAGTGGTCGGAGAACTGATTGTCGGCTAGCCGAGAGCGTTCGTTCTTGATGCGGTTCTGTATGTAAATGGTGAATCTGTCCCACAGGTGATCGATGTCCTCGTTAAATGGTATCCCCAGTGGATCCGCAGTGGTCAGCGAACTGACAATGGTCAGTATGGGATCCAGGCACTGCAGCAGGATGCCAAAGATCAGCAAGCGACCGAGCTGGCAGGGCAGCGGAATGTCCTGCAGACGGCAGCCCAGCCAGGTGACTTCCTCCATCTCGTCGAGGACGTCTATTTTCTTGAGGAACTGCACGGCATGGTGCACGTTTATCAGCGGCGGTGGCGAGATGGTGCAGCCCAGATATTCACTGATAATCGTGTGCGACGACAGCATCTTAACGATCAAGCAGATCTTGTCCAGCTGCATGGTCTGCAGGCGTGGCACGCTCGTCTCGGGCAGCGCATTGAACGCCTCCTTGGATATCAAACGGAAGCACTGAGCATCGGGAGCTGAAAAAATACGTTTAAATGAATGTTTCAATTCAGCTCTTCATATATCGGGTGCCACCAACCCTTAATGTCCAAAATCAACTCCCTGCGCATCAGACAGTCTTTGGACACCCATTCGTAGCGATCGTCCACGCCGTAGACGCTGCTGTCATAGACAGTGTTCATCCGACAGGCGGTATCTATGAGATACTTGAAGGGCACCTCCTGCAGCGGCAGCGATTCGATGATGTCCGTTGTGAGGACAACCTTGACGGTGTCGGGGTATCGCGTCTTGATCAAGGACTCGATGTACTCCATTTTAATGCCCTCGTGCAGCAGGAAAATAGACAACTCCTGCAGGTTGCCGGTGAGGCAGTGGCTCAGCAGCATGTAGTTGAGCTTGACGATGTGATAGTAAGTGGGTAAAATAATGAGAATGTTGCCTGAAAAAAAGAAGAAACAGAAAAGGTAATCCCTAACTGGATAAATGGCTTTCAATGTGTGTTTTAATTTATTAAATCTGATTTACAAAGTTTCCTATACATAAATAAACATTCGGCATACCCTCCTCATCCTATAAACTAAGTGTTAAGACAGACGCACATTAATAAAAATAGATATTGGTATTGCTAAATGGCTTGACATCTTATCCTGCTAAAAACTAATATAACTATTCAACAGAGATGTATATGCGCGCGTGTAATTGTTTGTTGCTTCTCGATTCTCGTGTAGGAGGCGGCTCGACTTCTGGTCAGTGAGGTGAGAGCGCAGGAGTGCGGTGTATAGCAGGAGCTGAGTCGCACTTGGACTTAGGGCTACGACGAGCGCTGCTCGCTCTCCAGGGCTTTGATCTGGCGCAGGATCTCGCTCTTCTTTTTCACCTTGTCCAGCTGGTCCTTGTCCAGCTTCTTCTGCTCGCCGGCCTGAATCCTGCTCTCGATTAGCTCAATTTCACGGATTTTCTTTCTCAGCTTTTTCAGCTGCTTGTTGGCATCTAGCTCCTGGGCCCCCTCCTCCAGCCTCAGAGTTTCTTCCAAGGCCTTGGCCACCACATTGACCTCCTTGCTTTTGCCCGAGGGCTGATTGGTTTTTGGCGGCGGCGGCGGACACGTGCTGGACTGGGGCATCACCAGGACGCCGGGCGTAGGTGCCTTTTGATTGATCCTTGCCCCCGCTTCCTGCTGCTGCTGCTGCTGTTTCTTAACCCTGCTGCGTTCCTGTTTCTCGCGCTCCTTCTTTGCCTCGGCGGCCACAAGGGGGCACATGCCAGGCGGCACTCCGCCGGTCTGCCGTTGGGCCACAAACTGCTTGCCCTTGCTCTCGTACAGAGGCACCTCCTCCTGCGGCACATAGCCATCCTTGACGCGGCGGGCCTTGCGCCAGGTGCCGTCCGGGCGCTTGGTGGCCGGAATAAACTTGCCCTCGCTGCTCTGAAGGTACGTGCTCATCTTGGTGGTGCTTCTATATATAAAAAAAACAATGCCCAATTGCCAAGCGATACCAATCGATAGCTTTGCATCGGTGGTGGAACTTTTCAGAGCGCACACTGCCACCAATGGCCGCGATTAATCGCTTTTTGAGCTTGGCGAACGAGTCACGACGCGACACGTCTGGATGGTAGCCGTTACCAAAGCCCGGGGAATGCCCATTTAAAACCCTAACCTACAATTCTATCATCCCCGATACTCACCTGATGTAAACTCTGGTTTGGTGCGCAGCAAATACATGATGTCAATTATGAGATCGTAGTCCACAAACTCGGGCTTGGCATTCTTGACGATATAGCCTTTAAGGCTGTAGTTGTTCAGGACATCTATGCATTCGTGGTTGCCCTTGGAAGCGGCCATGGAAATGGCATTCTGTTGCTGCATGTCCATGATGTACGGATCAGCGCCCATGAAGAGCAGCATACGAAGATGTTCGGCGTTGTTCAGGTCGGAGGCTATGAGGGCAGCGGTCTTCCCGTTCACGGAATGGCGGTAGTTCACAGGCACCAAGTCGTAGTTAATGGCATACAAAAATGGACGGATGGCGGCGTCTGTGCCAATATCCTCGTACGCCTGCAGGCAACTGTCCATTTGTTCGTTGCGCTGGCTCTTGGTGCGGAAAATCTCCGGGATCTCCTTGTATATATCCGGACCCTTGTGAATGCCAGCCAAGGCAATGCTGCTATGTATGTCGTCCAAGTGGGCAATGCGAGTTCTTGACGGCTGGTGGCGCTTCATGTTCACTTCAGCGCCTTCTCCAAAGAACGCGGTGAACTTCTTTAAGTTGTCTGTCTGGCATAGCAGTATCACCCTCAGATTTGGTTTCCTGTTCAAGACATCCCGCAGCTCGCTCAACAGAATATCGGTGTAGGGATCGTGCAGGTGCACGTCGTTCACCACCACGTGGCTAATGTTGTCGAACTTTAGGGTGGCAACGGCGCGCAGAAAGTACTGAGCCGTAGAAAAGACAATGTGTGTCTTGGAGCCAACCATGTTGAAGTTCGGCAATTGTACGCCCACCGAGGCCCCCACCTCCTCGCCAAAATAGTTGGCCGCCATGCGCCGACTGTTGTGGAGCGCCACAACGCCGTCCTTCTCGATGCACATGATCCTGACACTCGACTTCTTGCTGCCGCAATCATCCAGAATTAGTAGCGGCAAGAACACCGATTTGTCCCACGACCGATCGGCATCAAAGACGAGTACTCGATTCGCATAGATCACCTTCAGGATCTCGTCGTAGTGCTGGTGTCCTGGAAAACTCTGGAGGAAGAAGCGCTGGCCTTCAGTCTTGAAGTAGGCCGTTTGCGGTCGGATTAATGGCAGTGGCAGATGAACCGAACGCCAAGTGGGTCGGTGGGTACCCAAATCTAAAAGCTCCAGATCCTGCCTGTTCAGAAGCGCTGTTCGGCTCAGCATGGTGAACATGTTCATTATGCTCGCCGACGAAAGAGACAGGCTCTTGGGCTGCTCCATGTAATGGCGGCACGCCTGCTTGAACACCTTGATGTAGTTCTGGCCATCGTTGAACACAATCTGCGAGCGCAGGCCATAGATCCGGGAATGCGTTACGAACGCCTCGTGCTCGCTGGGACGATATATGCACGCGAATTGCTGGCAGCAACGCCTCCCGGCCAGGAAATATAGCAACTGCTGCGGAATAAACTTTTCCTGGATAACTTGATTCATTTCTGCATTGTCTGCAAGCTGCAACCACTTCCACCGTGTAAAAAAAATAAAATAATGAACGAAACTAACGCGCTACACCGTTGGTGCGAAAAGTTCGTACGTAAAATTAAATTTGAAGCACAGGGTTGTATTTTAATCGTCGAAGCTTACAGGCTAGGGGTATTCTTTCGCGTACTGTTTGTTGGTAAACCCCAGTTTTTTATGAATTCACATTCTTGTTAGAGACCAATTAAATATATTTTGCGACATTTTTAAATTCAAAGGCCAATTTTAATGCTTCTGCAGATATTGCGCATTATAAGGAGCATTCAGTTTAAATGGATATATTTTCATCTCCGAAAAGCAGCAATTTGTCTGTGTTGACAATCGATAACTTAGGAACGATAACTTGTTATGACTTCATTGCAGGGTATTTTACATTTTGTATGAGTTTAAACCTTATTTAGGGATACTATGCAGACTCTATAAATGTTGTTCCTAATCATTAATAACCTGTCGATTGTCGATAAGTTTAAAAGTTATCAACAGATCAACAGTTCATGGAAATATTTACTATTCGAACGAGTAAATTACCTCCTGACAAAACAACGAGTAAGGGCAGAGTAATAATCGACGACTAAGGCGAGTAAGGCAAAATGACGAGTAGACTATTATGAAGATGTTATGATTATTGTTTTTATTAAATACTATAATTAACCCCCACCCAAACTGTTAGATATGGGCAATTCTCTGATGTCGCACGCGACATTTGTACGCATTCAAACTAGGAAAAATCAATTACCAAGTCTTAATTTTAATTTTAAAAAACTTGAAACTTATAGCTCTTGGTTAGCACTATAATTGGTGTTAAGGTCGATTTCGGACAATT
>JAEIHY010005194.1:0-23441 GCA_018904565.1 Drosophila tsacasi
GCCTCAGCCCCAGCCCCAGCCTCAGCCACAGTTCCAAGTTCCCGTGAATCCACCCACACCTGTACCCTCTCCCGCATCCATAACCTACGCCAAGCGAAGGATCAGCCGACGTAGTGCCTCCGTCAGCCGGGTGAACCGCATTCTGCGGCAATGCTGTCTGGAGACTCTGCGCCGCAGCCCCAAGAAGAAGAGTCAGGTGTTCCAGGTGTACCTGAGGCAGAGTCAGCGGCGGAGCAATATGCTCTGCCGGGTGGAGTGTGTGGCGCCAAGGAGGAGGCCCATACAGCGAGTAGTCAAGGAGGCGTCGTCGTTGTCTACACCCGTTTTGAGTGGCCAGAATCCCTCTCCGACTTACCAAAGATTCCCCCAGCCCAGTGTGGATGGCAAGGTTGTGGCCATGTTCCGGCGTTTGGGCACCACGCTCAGCAGGGAGCAGCAGTCATCGTCAGCATCCACCACCAGCACCACCTCCTCCTCAGTCCCGCAGATCATGAGTTCCCTGAAAGAGAGGCCGCGCTGGACGCGAGCCCTCGACGATGACGAGATCCTGCTGGAATTTGATAGCGCCATATCCGAAATCCTGCCCACCACCACCACCAATGCCCGACGCTGCCTCAGCTATCAGGTTACCCAGGAGGATGACAAGGAGAATGGAAACCAGGGGGAGGAGGCGGACGAAGCGGAACTGGAAGTGGTGCAGGAAGCGGAAGCGAAGGAAGCACCACTGCCGCCAATACAGAGTCACCGCAACCACCGAGATTCCCACCAAGCTGCGCTCCAGCTCGCCGGCCTGCGGTTGCCCCACGGCCTCAGCATTAGCCTGGTCTGAATCAAGGAGGAGGAGGGACCAAAAAGCGGCAAATGCCCCAAAAAACAAAGGAATAGTCAAATTGCATGCACAAAAAACAGAGCAAATATGAGCATTAGCGAATGTCTAATTTAATAGTACCTCGATTACATTTTAATTGTTAGTCAAAATACCTTAATTAATTAGCGGACAACAAAAAATACACACAAACCTAAGAATGTTAAGTTAACGGATGTGGAAAGCTATATTTAAAATATACACATACTAGACTTAGGCAAACGTCCCCCGAAGAAAACCTAAAATATATAAATCAAAACTCCCCTCGAGCCAATGTAGTTGAATTTGTTTGTTTGCTCCAGAAAAAAAAAAAACACAAAAGATAAAAAGACAAAAAGTATTACAAAATAACAAAATAACAAAGCGGAAATAAAATAATTAGCACAAAAGCAATCAAAATATATATGGAAAGTGGTGTTTTATTTAATTTGTGGGTTAAAATTAACAAAGGAATTAATTATTTAAGTTTGAGTATTATGTGGTTAAAAATCTGGCTTTCATATCTCCCGCGATTTACTTAAAAGCGCTGCCAACTTGTCTCAAAAAGGAAGGCCGAAAAGTAGGCAATAAATTTGAATAAGATGCATGTCAAAGCACGATGAAACATGTCGAGTAAATAAAAACGCAGTAAATGTCATGTCAAGAATTTAGTCACATGTAGAGTAAAGGTTTCTTCTATTAAAAAAAGAAAAATAAATTTATTTAAATTAAATATATTATTTTTGTTAAAGCAAAGCTACAATATATATTAAGTAACCGCTTAAAATCTCATTATAATACCGAAATAACCCTCATGAAACCCCTTGTTAACACAGGTCAGTTATGGTTGTTCCCCAACAAATGCTGCCTACTTATGGTCAATCGAAAACTAAACAAATCCCACGTTATTTCTGGGCTTTTCCAGTATCAACATCAGAATTATCATTAACTTTCGCCTCGCGTCTGATAGGTAGAAGTGTAATTGTTGATTTCTGATGTTTTTACTATGACTATTTATTTGATTTAGCCTATTGCGCGGCGATGAGAACAAACGTGTTGAGGTCAGCATCGTCGCCGTTTTTGTTGTTTATGCAACTGAGACAGCCACGGTGCGTATACTTATTTTGGCTTACAATGTGGCATTTCATCAATACGTCGACGACGACGACTACGACGAACTGATGATGATGATGTGGTTGCTCGCTCGACACATGACTGGCACTGTTAATAATGTGGTGCGGAAATTTCTACAAGCACTTCAAGTACGCCTTATTGAGGCAGCCGCCAGCCGCTAAGGTTACTTTTATTTATAAATACGAATATCGGTTTGCCTTTTGAACTTGAAGATGACGCGGCGCAATGCGTCGAAGGAGAGCGTGCAGTTTCCGGAAATCAAGTATACGCCCGTTTGGCCGTGCGAAGAGCTTACGCCTCGAGTGCGAGTATATTCTGGCGGGCGACAAATGACGGTCAGGGTTGCGACAGGCGGTATGCTGAGAAGCACGTTCTATGTTCTAGCCGCCGGCGGATTCTATCATTGAGGCATTTTTGGGCCGTCCAAGGATGCGAGAGCTTGCCAAAAAAAAATGTGTAGACTTGGCTAAGGTCAGTGCTGGTTGCACGGTGAGAAAATATATGAGAAAAATGTAGAGATTTGTATTAATATTACCAGGCTCCTTAGGGACATACTGTGAAATCAATAATTTAAATATATTTTCTGATGTAAATCTTTAACCTTTTCCTCTTTCTGAAAATGTTCAAAAAGATTGTGTTTAAAATCTGTTTAAATAATAAATCAAATCCCACAGACAATGATTCAGATTCAAACGATATTCATGAACTTTCTAAGGCAAAAACAATAAGTAGAAGAACCTGTTTTTCTCAAGACTTTTACACTTATCCTAGGTCAGGTTCACTTGAATAAATTAAATCTAATGGCTGTTCATGTTCTTGGCAACCTTCTTGTTTAATTTTTGTTTGCAATATTGTATGTGAGCTTGAAAACTAGCAAAATAATTAGACAAATTAACTGTATAGCCAGATATTTTTTGAGATCGAGAAAATGCCAGCCCATACTCATTGCATTATGTCATCAATGAACTGAGTTTTTGGCTACCCAGAATTAATACCCAAATCCGATGGCGATAATTCACTGCGTTTATATTTATCCCGATCGACGGGAGATGAACTCTCACTTAATAAGTGCGCGCGGTGTTCTGGAAAATACACGAGGCTGGGGACTGGTTTTTTTCTTTCAGGTTTTTTATTCATTTTTTGTTCCTGTTTGAGTACGTTTAATTAGCATAAATTTTGGGAAAGGGAATTCGGCGGCTAAAAGTGAGCGCCAGGAAGTTGTTCAATCAAGCGAGCGCATGAACCCCAGCTATGTGATTATACAGAAGGAGCTCGGAGGGGATAATATTTAGTGCTCCCTCGCGGGACCTGGCTGTTATGCAATGTACGCACAAAATGCTTCCCGTTGGCCATCGACCACCTAGATCTTGTGTGTGGCTGCACTTTTGGATTTTGCCCACGCGGTGAAAAATTGTGCGACAATTAGTTCAGCTCGCTGGCCAAGCGCCCCGAAAAAAACGGGTTTCTTTGCATGGATATAGATACACGGAAAGTAATTCAGTGTTATTTTGATGATTTAATTTTTTTTTAAGATTTTATTTTCTAATTTTTAAAAGTAATTATAGGAAAGTTTGCTAAGAACATGTTTAGAAACATTTGCCTAGCAACATTCCGAATTCCGCAGTGTTAAATTCATAATTTCAGTATTTTCTCCTTAAAAAAATCGGATTTAAAGTTTTAACAAAACCTTATACTTTAATAAAAAAAAGAAAAAACAAAAATATGCATAATTAAATTGACTAAAATCCCATTTAAATTTTAAAATATATATTTTAATTATCTCAATTGAGCAATTGTGACAACATTGCTACTTTAAACACCCCAATTTTATTCGCAGTGCACCTTAGCCCGCTGTGGGCGGCGTGGCGGGATGCGTGTGTGCAAAAAATCATTCACTTGTGTGTACGAGCGTGTATACCCATTGAAATTGTTTAATAAATCGAATCGAAAAGAAGCAAAAACGACAAAAATGAACTGAAAAGTGAACAACAAATACCTTGGGACCGCAAAAAAATCGCACGCACGGCAACGATTAAGATCCGAGTGTGTGAGCACTCGAAAAAATTCGTTTTCGGCCCAGAGGCTGCCGCTGGCAACTCGGCAGTAACAATGCTAACGGCCGCTTTATGAACAATTATGAACCGCGGGCGAGTTCGCCCAAAAAATAATAAAAAAAAATCAAACCCAAAACCGAAGTCAGAAATCTGAAAAAATCGCAAAAAATCGAGTTGGGGGTGCATGCGTCACGCTCGTGTCACTTTGCGAAGACAAACTTTTCGGCCAGGCAGTGGCCGTAATTACGAATTACGAATATTATTCAATAAAATTCAAATTGTTGCTTTCACAGGCAAGGCAGACTGGTTGAGATTTGCTGTTAAACTATATATATATAGTTGTATATTTTGGCTGATTTTTTGTGGCTATTTCGTTGGCCTAGTTACCTTCGGTTCTCGAGTGGCGCGAATTTCGCTTTCAGTTTCGAGCAGCCGGGGAGCGTTGCGCAAGATTCGTTAAATGATTTGGCAAAAAGACAGCAAATTGTTAGCTAAGCTCCATTTCAAGTTCACCATTGTTGGTTAATAATAATAGCCGTAGACCGTTATCCGCAAAAAGTAGCCCAAAACCAATTGCAACTGCAAATGCTCACATTTGTTTTTGTTTGTTTTTTTTTTTAATATGTTTATTTATGGTTAACACGCATAATATATAATTTATTGCATTTTGGGTAAACATTAATTAACAGATTAATGCTTCTGTAGAAAATTGAAATTAAAAGCTAAAAATGAAAAATATTTTTATTCTCTCCTGTAATAATCCGTTTTGCTGTTTCCTCCGGTCGAAGGACAACCAAGTCTCCTAAATCTAAGTGTGTAATCATTAAGCTAACTATAAGAAAAAGGTGTGTTGAAATAATAAACATAAAAAATAATAAGAAAATGTTGGGAAAATTACGATTTTGAGGCTGGTGGGGATAATGTGGAACCTGCTAACGCTAAACCTAATGACCTGAGACTCTAATTAAATATTTCCTTGGATCCCTGGCGCACCTTCTTCCAATTACATCCGTATTATTTGCATCTGGTAACTATGGCCACGTTTCTACATACATATCTGAATTTTATGGCAGCCGTTTGATTTATGGGTTTTCGGACTATCCTATACATATATATCTCTAACCTAATTGAACGCTAACTGCGAACTTTTATTGGCAATAAAAACATCAATAAATCTGCATATAAGTCAGCAGTGGATTATCATAAGGATATACGCAGCTATACTAGAAAATCTAGAAGTCATGTGAGACTTTGTGATGATAGTTGGGCCCGTTCTCTACTTCTGGTAATTTAGTTTTTGTCAATAATAATAACAATAGAGGTTAATAAAACCTACAAACTATCAACTGGTTAATGGTCAATCATATATATTGATTAGTTAAGTATAATCTTATGCGTCTACCAAGCCAATTAATAAGTGAGTTCATGAATTTTGCTTAAACTTAAGCTATTGGCAGTGATTGTTGTAGTTATGTTGCATGTAAGACATGCATAATAATGGGCAGCCAAGGTTCCACATTAACCTGACAAAACCCCTCGTAACTTTCAGTGATAATATAGGTCTCTCTGTTCCTAACCTAAGTTGGTCTAGGGGTGTATGCGTGTGTGTTTTGTGGGACGTTTAACAAGTTGGACAGCATCACAGTGTACAGCCATTAATTTCACATACGATTACCCGCACTAAACGGAGTTCTATAACAGTTTATGTTTATCTTCCCCCTAAAATTAATCAACAAAAGCCTAGGATCTTCTCCTAGACAGGTGATATGGCCTGACCGAACTTCCTGGCCCGCTGGCCAAAGCCCTTGCTCCCATCCGGACCCATGGGAGTGCGCACCAGGCTCTCGGCCGCCCGCTGGGCAAAGGATCCCGATCGGGAGCGAGGTGAACCGTCGAGGAAGCTGCCCGTCCGCGATCTGGGCTGTCCATCGTACACATCGGCTCCTCCTCCTCCTCCATGCTTGTAGTTGCTCAAGAAGCTTCCGGTGCGTGAGCGAGGAGATCCTTCAAACTCCGAGCCAAAGGAATAGCGACGATCGTAGCCCGAGTCCGTGGAGATGCGCCTGCCGCCAATATACTGGGCATTGTCGTAGGCCGCCAGCTTGTTGCTCAGCTGCTGGAAGTTATTGGAGTACCTGCGGGGCCACACCTGGTAGCCGCCGCCGCCGCCGCCCACCATCTGGTCCGTCTGGATGGGTTCCCTCTCAATATTAAAATCATTCGAAGGACGACGATAGAAGCCGCTGTTCTCGCTGGCATTCGAGAAGGTCCGCTCGAACTGCATGGATCCGTTGGAGAAGCGACGCTCCTGCTGGTTGCCCTGGTTGCCGGGACAGCTGCCGTTGGAGCACACCGAGGTCTTCCGGAAACTGGTCTCTGCTGGTGTCTGGCCAAAGTCGGAAACGCGTCGCGAGCAGGGACAGCTCTCCGAGCAGTTTGAGTCCCGCCGCTGAGGAACTCCTGTATCCGTGACCGAGCAGTTACTGGCCCTCCTCGACATGGAAGCATTGCCCTCTGGTGTGTAATTCTGCTCGGAGCAGTTGGACAAGCGTCGCTGCAGATTGCTGATGGGATTACCTCCAGAATTGGAAGCAGCTGCAGCAGCAGACGTTGGAGAGCATTCGGCCAAGGCAGCCGCCGTGTTGGCGGAGATCGTGGACGTGTTGCTGTAACGCCTGGGACCATAACCGAAAAAACCCGAGGGATCCTGGGTTTGGATGCCGCCGGAACCAATGCTGCCCCGCGGCTGGAAGTGCTGCTGCTGGTGCTGCGGCTGGTAGGGCATGGCATGGTAGTTGGGTGCCATCTGCTGCTGGTAGTAGCTCGGCTGGAAATCCGAGTTGTTCCTCTTTAGCTTGAAGCGCAGATCCGGAACGGTCTCGTGGCCGGAGAAGCTGCCGCCGCGGCTCCTCTCGTAGCTGGCATCGTTGTAGTAGCGATAGTTCTCCACCATGCGGGCCACGGGAGCGGCGATCTGGATGACGGCCGCCTTCTTGCCGGTCTTCTTCTTGGGCGCCACCATCTCGTACACTTGGAAGGGACCACTCAGGTGAAGGGCTTCCCGAGCCGACGAGGACTCCAGATACTCCACCAGGGCACACTCCTTCTGCTGCAACTCGGGATACTTGTTCATGAACTGACGCACATCCACGGGTATGGCCATTCCTGGTTTGAGGATGCGTATGAGGGCAATCTCACCGCATCGGGAGAACAGATCCGAGACCTTTTCAATCGTCAGCTTATCCATGGGCAGGTCACAGGCCACGATGGTGCGCGAGGGCATGGTCTCGTCGAAACTGGGCAGGGGATCAATTCTCCTCACCTTGGTGCCCACATCATTGAGCTCGATCTTGCGGGACTTGCGACGCACTGCATCGCCCACGACCTTCCACTCCCGGGTTAGCTGGCGAACTCTCTTGAAGCTGGACACCAACTTGAGGCTCACGAAGCCCTCCTTGTTGCGCCGCACGTGCTTGAGGAGGAAGGCGTCCTTCAGGATGCTCTCGTTGGAGAAGTAGAACTCCACGGCCTCGGTGATCTCTGCGGCAAGTTCCTCGCTGGGAATCAGCGCTGGATCCAGGCTGTCAATCTCGTTGGGTTCCTGGGAACTGGCCAGCTCCCGCTCTGGCTGTTGATGGTGATGCTCCAGCTCTTTGGGCAGCTCCTCCTCCTTTTCCTTTTTGAGGGCGAGGAACGAGCGATGCGTCCGCTTGGCCTCCAGCACAGGAGAGTTGGCGGGCGCCACAGCTGGCGGCGGCGAGGCATCCAGACTGAAGTTGGGATGCAGATAGATGTTGTCCATTTGGTGCTTGCGGAACTTCTCCAAGTTGGCCTCGCTCAGCACCGCTGGAGGGGAGTTCTGTCGCTCGTTCAGATCCACGTCGTGCATGATGTGATTGTCCACGGCCAGGGGCTTGAGCTCATCTCCCTCCTCCGAGGACTCCTCGGAGTCGCCTATCGACGAACCCATGCCCACGTCTACCAGCTGTTGATCTGTGGGCGACATGGGTGGCGCACTGGGGGCCGTGTCCTCCGAGGAGCTGCCATTGCTGCTGCCCAGCTGGGAGTCCAGGGATTCCATTTGATGGAGCAGAGCCTGAGCCGATCGCTTGGCATGGAAGCGCAGCAGCTTGGAGGGCAGCGACGAGGAGAGGGGCACCACAGCCTGAGAGCTGCAGCAGGGCAGTTCCTCCTCCTCTTCAGGCTCCTCTCTGGGTTTCTCCATCGCTGGAGGCAAATCCCGCGGCTTCATCACAGGCACAGCGGTGAGTATGGGCTGTAGGATGGGTGTGGGATCCACGGGACTAACTAGGAAGGTGTGACCCTCGGCTCCCGCATGTGGGGCCTTCACCTCGTACACCTCCTGTTTCTGATCGTTCTCCTGATCCTTGGCGTTATTCATATCGATATTTACAAGCTTAACTTTTATCCAGACGACCTTGGCTTATGCTCTGAGAGGTTTTGGGACACTCCAGCAAAAGCGGCAACAGTAAAAAAACGAAAAACGTGGCTCAAGTCTGGGTCTCTTTCGCTCACGGGGGTTTCCCCTCTTTCTTCACTTTCACTTTCAAGTTCAGCTGGTGGGGGTATGGTTAGGAAGAGCGGGAAAAGCTCTCCGCCGCCGCACTTTACCTCGGTTGGGAGTTAGCCAAGAGCTTTGCCTGCATTTGTGTAACCCGAAACGTTCATCGAACGTCGATGTCGATGTCAGCTGTTCAAATCGTAGTTGCGGCTGCAGTGGCTGCCAGTTGCTTTTAGTTTCTTAGGTTTATTTTTTATATATCGTAGTAGTTGGTTGTTTGCGTAATTTCGTCTGCAACGTGCTGGGAATTTAATTTCTTTTGGGACGACTTTTTCGTCGCCTTAGTTTTATTTCTTTTTCTAGGCCGCGCTTGACACCGTTTTTGGCAAAAGCTGATAAATAAAATAAGAGTTCAATTAACGATTTCGATGGCGTTTCGTTTGGTTTTTCTGCGTTTTAAATATTTGAGTTCAAGTTGCTGCTGCTGTTGTTGTTGTTGTTGCCCGTTTCCTAACTATTTCCGTAAGGCTTTTGATTGCTTTTTCGCAAAGTGTAGTAATAGTAAAAAACACAAAATTAGGGTGAGTTGAACTTTCTGTTCCAAGCACGCGACTGAATTGAGTTCATGCAACGCTGCAACGCGGAGATCGACTGAAATTGCAAATTGATTTGGGGTCGGTTAAATACCCTCTGCTTTCGTTTCCATTTACGCTTTTTTTTATATTTATTTTCTGCCTCTTTTTTCGTGTTTACAGCCAGGCGGCCGGCGGCAGCGGCGTCGGCCGAGGCAGCGACAACCAGCGAGCGTTATTGAGCGGTCCAAGTACGCACGATAATAACAACAAGCAACAAGCACACAGCGCCAATAGCAACAACAACGCGGGGCAGCGAGCGAGCGGCAGAGAGAGCCAGCGAGCGGCGACGTCGACGGCGACTGCGACAACTTATTGGCAACACACACGAAACTTGTTGCGTTGGCAACAACAACAACAGCACAGGCAACAGGCAGCAGCAGCACCAACAACAAACACAAGCTACACAGGAGCAACAATAGCAACATAAGACACATGAGAAACAGATAAGAACACCTTTACTAAAATCTTTTATTAATTTTTCTTTATGAATATTATAGTTGTAAGAGTATTCCGACTTCTAAAATATTATATAACCCTATATATTAATTTTTTTTTTTTAATTTGGATATACAAATTTACGTCCACTTTCAATCTATTTATTCTGTATCTTGATTTTTCCCAATAAAGTTATTTTCAGATACTATTACGATTGTATTACCTCAAAACCCATTTAATAATGGAATATATAATTTTATAATTGTGAATACAAACATCCAGCAATCAATAACATTTTCTTATTTTCAAATCTAATTTTTTGTTAATATTTATTGGTTTAGGATTTATCTTAAATAATTTTGTATATCTTATTAAATTTAACTTGTCACCAAATTCTTACTTGGGAATTCTAAAAGCATTCTTAGTATTATTTAGCATTATTTATTAATATTTCGATATTACAAAAATTGACTTTAAAATGCGCAACCAATTTTACTAATATTTTTATATTACAAAAAACATTTTTAAGCACGATAACCAATTTACGGAAAGAAAAATATAAATTTGTTCTTCAAAATCATTAAATATCAACTATTTCCCTGTTATGCGGATAGAATTAATAACTTAATTTCCCTTTACTCAAAATCATACAAAATAATAATAAATTCAGAGTAGCCACACCAAGAGCTACAACTTTGCCGACATTTTAATAATTAGCTTAATGCACTTGTGAGCTTGTTAAGCTGTCTGATTGTTTGTTCATTTTTTAATTGTATATCTATTAGTGATCTCGTCACACACACACATGTGCGAGAGCTACTTCCGATTTGCATTGATCGCCTGAAAATTGGGAAAGTGCTTTTCGTCTAGTGACCTCGTTTGCGAGAAAAAAAACAAACAACACAGACACATTTGCAAATGATCATTGCAATTGCAATCGGAATTGCAATCGCAATTACTGCTAGTCAGCCAGCGAGGCAGCAGCGTCCAGAGCGAGAAGTTTATCTCCGAGGGGAAACAGGAAGGAAATTGCATTTTAGCAGCGACAACAAATTGCAATTTGAGGGTTACACACTTGACAACCCAGAGACGCTGATCAATCAATTGCCGGCCAGTTCCGCCTTAGAACGGATCGATATTGCACGGAAAGGAGCGATTAATTTGGTAACTTCTTTGGGAAAATTAAAGAAACTTAAAGAGCTTATTTAAATGAATATGTTGTAATTTATAAAAACATATACATTTATAAATAGACTTAAAGTTAATGATATAAAGGTCATATTTGTTATTTTGTTTCTTCTAGAATGTATTTTCGGGATTTTTAAATGGTATTCTGTGCTTCAAATTTTTATTTAAAACATAATTGTGACCTTCAAATAATATTATAAACATATTTAAAAGCATACATATGCTTATGTTGCATGATTTCTTCAGTATTTTAGGACTTTCTTATATCCTCGGTGAAAACAAAACTGACATTGGTGTCAAACTGAAGTCTGCGATCAAAGAACCACCGTAATGCCAACATATATTCGCCAGTTGGAAGCGGAAGAGCTAATAACTCGGGCCTTAGATAAAATCCTTTTATTATTTTTATGCCCTGAAAGATCATTTAAGCGATAGTTTATATTTCTTTTTACCATTACGCAATGGGAACTCACCAAAAGAGGACATGTGGTGTTAAAATTGGTAAATTCCTTAAAAAGATCAAAGACTAGTCTCGCGAAGGGATTGTAGTTTCTTATCAGAAATCGGCATATGTCAATATCGCCTTTTAGAAGCCAAGGCTTATAGCCACTTGCCCTCTTTAACATCTGATAGTGGACTTGAACATCATTGACTGTTTGCACAATTGTTCCGTTCACATTCATTGTCACCCTGTCCCGACTTACGGCCTTGAGCCTATAGCTATTAAATACAAACCAGGACTTGTTATAGCTTTTACAGGCTAGGTTTGTAAATCTGAAGAGGACAGCGTCCTAAGAATTGACATTTTAATACATTTTAAAAATATATCAAATTTTTCACTTACATTAAGCTGAATAATAAAAACTCCTAGGAGAATAGATTTGAAAATAAACCGCATATTGTAGGTGCTTAAGTACAACTAATATTTGGTTCGGATGATAATTATTTTAAATAATATATAAATCAATAGCATTTTAATATTTATTATTATTTATATGCTTGGGTGATCGATTTAATAGATGGTGTGATGGTTTTAATTGTTTCAAATTCTACTGCTACGATAAGTAATTAGTTTTAAAAATCTGAGCATTTTTTTTACTGAAAATCGAGTCATAAATTCTTTATTCTGCGTGAAATGGATCCCCCCAAGCGGAGTGTTTACGCTGCTCATTAGCGGAGGGGATCCTCACTGCATTGGCAGTTATCGCATCGGCAATTTGCATGTCAAGTGCAAGTTCAAGTGCAATATTGCATGAAATCAACCGCATGGGCTGCGTCATTCTCTCGACTTTTGCTTTTGCGCCGCTGATTATGTATTGTTGTATTATTATATCACCGCCTTTGCTCGTATGCAAATGTGCATTATGGCAAGAATAATCCTTTTAAAAAAGGGGGACCTCCTCAGTGTGAGAAGTCTTCTTGTCGTTGCATCAGCTGCCTCGCTTCGCTTTCGTGTTGTTCGTTGGGAAATGTTTACCCAGACTGATAAAATTATACAAGAAAGGAGAACCAGAACAAACGTTTGCAATCCAATTACAAGGTACTAGTGCTAGTGCCACACGGCGTATACTTGACATAAGGTCAACTGGCCATCAAACGCTCATTAATTTGCCAATTGACGACAAGCATTTCATTCCAAACCATTTCGCAGTGTTCCCCCCACAATTTGATTTGCCAACAAGTAAATTATGTTGCTTTGCAGAAAAGAAAAAAAAAAACAAACTATATATATATAAGATAAATGAATAGCGAAAAAGACAGAGATCTTGCAACCTTGCGGTGAGAGACACACTGCCACACAACAATAAGAAATCAAGAGTTTTTATTGTTTATGGACTGGTAGCTCGGCAACAAATACAGCAAACAACAAACAACAAACCGCAAATGGCAAATGATTTATTTAATAAAAATCAAAATTATGATTTGATTTTTTCGGCAGCCTCCAAGAGCCAAGAGCTAAGAGCCCAGAGAGGCGTGTCCCGTTTCGCCAAGATCGATTAATCCAACTCGTTTGATTGCTGGCCCAAAGCTGGAAATAATCCAGGAAGTGGCTACACTTGAGGTAGGTCAGCAGAAACATAAAAAAAAGGAGGGTGTGAGGTGCGGTAGGGAGGCTGCTTGGCCAAATTGCCTCTAAAAGCCAATTTTTAAGCCTTATGCTCGCTGCATTGTTGCTCGCCGGCTTTTGTTCACGCACTTATTTGCCTTTATTTAGCGTTTATTTGCTTTTTGCACTTTTTTCCCCGAGCAGAGACGCAGCCGCCGCCGCCGACGTTCACGGCCATCGATCTGTAGCCAAAGCTATAGCCGATCCGCTTGTGATCGGCGCACATTAGCAATTGTTGTTAGCTGAAGTTTGTCCTTCTGTTGACATTTTGCACGCGTCGCTATGCTGTTGAGCCTACGCGAAAAATTTCTGCTTCGCGCCCCAGAGGCTTTTTCGAGTGGGAAGACGACGGAGAGCTGTCAGCACCGATCAGCCGAGATATATACTCGAAATGGAGTATTTTGAGGGCTTTCCTCATAATTGCATTTTGAATAAATATTCGGGCAATTTTTTTCCGATTTTAATCACGTTGCCAGGAATAAGTTTTTCAGCTCATTAGTTTGCATGACTGACTGACAATCGGCAATCAGTTTCCTCACCTCACGTCGAGTGCAGCAGCTATTTTATGCCTTAACTTTAATTCCTTGTATTATGCGGCCGTTGATGAGTTATGAGTGCATATCCTGTGTGCCCCGCTAAACGGATTTATGGCTGCCAAATTGTATGGCCAGAAAAGTGGGTCATGAGAATCCACACACACAAACCCTGGCTCCAGCTGGGTATTGCATAATTCAGAACCTTTTATCGGGATGCAGAGACCAGACAGGAAAACAGGTTCAAAGCAAGGGCAGTGC
Organism: Drosophila tsacasi; assembly: GCA_018904565.1. Classification (NCBI taxonomy): domain Eukaryota; kingdom Metazoa; phylum Arthropoda; class Insecta; order Diptera; family Drosophilidae; genus Drosophila; species Drosophila tsacasi. The sequence goes on from JAEIHY010005194.1 coordinate 13,714, forward strand.
AACCTTCAGTTCGCTTTTTTACAGAGTACAAAATGTGAGGAAAAATACTTGTTTAAGTTCGTTTTAATGACTTTCATATTTTGTATCATATTAAATTATATTAAAGTGCTCTATATTTACTAGAAAATAAAGGGGCAATGGAACAAATATACCTTAAAGTAAAATAAATCAAAAATATTGACTTCTACATACATTCTTCTTATATTTCTTATATCTTTTAAGAAGCCTTTATGAATTTAAAATACATTATAATGTAGACATAGGTTGAACTTTAAGAAAGCAATATAAATAAAAAACTATACATATTTTCTCTCTCTGCTTGTTGCAATCACCACCTGCATCTCCTGGCAGTGGCATCCACTTGAGAGCGGTGCCCGAAACCAGTTCCACGTCAAGTGCCTGCCACGAAACGAGCCCAGGTTTCGGCACTTCATTAAGGAAGCGACCTTGGCAGAGGCTGATGCCAGCACAATTTATTTGTTGGTGCAGGCAGGAAGACATCGTCGCCGCCGGCGACTGGCCCCGCGATTCTGATGTCCATGGCGAGGCTGTGGAGATGGCGATGGTGATGGAGATGCAACAGGTTGGAGACCGCTCTGTTGACCTCCAGGATTGGCGTTACATATAGCATATTTTTTGGTATTCAGCAGCACGCTTTTAATTAAGCCGCCGCCGCATTCGAAATGTAAATCGCAAAGTGCATATGCCTCCTTTCTCGAGCGACAGAATTGGGTTACAAATGTCTTGCGAACCGGAGAACAAGCGGTGCACGTGGAGAAAAAATAAACCCAGTTTAATTAAATATAAAAAGTAACAGTTGACGCATAGAAAAAAATTAATAATAATTTTTGGTAGAAACTTTCAAAACAGGGAAGAAGTAATTTTCGACCCTACAAATCGTATATATTCAACAGCCGAGTCAATTTAATTTTAAATAAGAAACCAATCTTTCTTTTTGAATTTCTCCAATTTGGTGCGGCGAAATGCTTGGAAAACGTTGGGGCTATCAACATTTAGATGTTGCAGATACATCAGGCACCGCAACATTGTAGATAAACTTCCGTTCGAATTGACAAAATGCTAAGGCCTAAATCGTCTCGTCTGGTGATGTTACAAAAGAATTCAGTCATATTTTATGCTTATGTTAGTTTAATCCGTATCTTGGTGTAGTATTCAATTGGCTTTATTAAATTGCCGCTTTAAAAGCTTAAACTGGTCAACAAATTGTAGGTGCCACACACTATTATATTTTTTTTGTGTGTGTGCTGGGGCTGGGCCTCGCACTTTTCGCAAAAAAATCCGCAATCCACAATCCGCCCGAATTGTGCAATTAAAATCGCTAGCGTTTTGCGAGCTGTGGGTCTCTGGTTTTATTTTTGTAAACTTTTTGTTTGTCTTTCATTTTTTATTTTTTGGTGCGTGCAACGCATTGGGGCAACGCCTGTCTCCGTGTGGGTTGGTCTCCGGGTCCCCGGTTTCTGGGTCTTTGGTATGTGCAAAATGTAATGGCCATAATAATGAAAAGACCGACACAACGTTTATGGCCTGCAAGTTTGTTTCCAGCCAATTGAGTCGAAGAAAAATAACATAAACTTTAATCCGAGAGGGAGCTGGGATCGTAGAATTGTTCTAGCAATTTGCAGCATGCAAGTTACCGTTGTGGGATATGCCATAAATTTCCAGCAACAGCTCAATTAATTGTCCGGGGAGCCATTAAAATTCCCACAGCAAAAACGGAAGTGTATTTACCTGAGAGTGTTGGCTAAAAAGCAATCGATCGCTGATAACTTAATGCTGGTTATGAACTGCTCATAAGTACGGATAATTGGAAGTTTAGCAGCCGTATCTTTCGGCTATCATAAACTGCGAATCGAACTCGAACTCCGGTTGCGTGACTCAGGCAGAAAATGCAATTTCCAGCGATCAATCTGCATGCTCAGGCATAGAATACAAATGCGAGAGATATATATATTCATAGGGGTATGAAGTATGTGTGTGACGGCCTTCAGAAAATGGCAAACAAACGCGACATTAAATTATGCGCCTAGGCCTATTATTTTATGCAATTGATAAATTGACAACGACCGAGGTCCGCTCACTTTTGTGTGTTTCTCAGTGAAAATCCGCTCACATGCGTGCCGAGTTTCTTGCCCCGCCTACCAGGTGCCCAGAGATACCCATATGCCATATCCACATACCACATATACCATATATATTATATATATATGAAACTGTATAGCATATAGCATCGGCAACTTTCATATCGAGTTGAACTTTTCGTTGTTTGTCATTCGTTTTCAATGTCAAGGTTGTGGCGGCCGCTGAAATGCATTTATTGACTTTCAATTAGCCGCAGTTGCGCGGCGCATCCTTGTCTAAATTAAGCTGTCTCTGCTGCATTCGCTTAGGCAAATTAGCTGATAATTATGTTGTGTTGGCGGTGAAATGCAGCCACTCGGGATAGCTAGAAACAAACAACCCACAATTGCGAAGGCAACGCACTTGTCGATCTATCTGTAAATGCACATATATCGCTGAATTTGACAAATGGCCTGCGATATTCAAATTTGTCTCTGCAAAGAATGGGATACAGAGTTTCTGCCAAGGCTGTGCCAGTTGGGCATAAATCATTTAACCCCGCGGCATGCTGGACATATTGAACATGTTAAAAGGTGTTTGCCTTTTATATATTTCGTTTTTATCGACCGTTTGAGATCGCGTTAGTCATAAGCTGGAGCTAGAATCTAGGTCTCACTTCCTCGGGGAATTGCTGGAATCTCTCCAAGTTGAGTGATTCACTTGCCTTAGATCGTGTAAAGTTTGCCTCGATTTGGTCACGCCAGCAGCAGCAGCAGAATCATCATCATCATCATCATCGTCGTCAGTCGAATGGCCTCAGATGTCGCGAGCTTTTTGGCGTGATTTCGAGTCGTCAACCTTGGCCTTAGAACAGGCGGCTACAATCGCTTGTTACAGCCGCCTGATGGTTGTAGCTGCCTGCACATGCAACAATCGGCTAACGGCAGTTAAGCTATAGTCTCGACTCCCCAGCTGACATTGTGCGAGGCTAAAAATAAACCTATAGCTATTATACAGCCACCGTTAGGCCCGTCCCCGTCTGGGGCGTCGGTAATAGATTAATTGCACATTGATTAGAGGCACAACAATTGCAATGCCGAGAGCGAGCGGAAATAAACTCAAAGAGAGAGATACGGTGCGGTGGAAAACGCGGCCGAATCGCGTGAAAATCGCATGCAAAACGCCTGAAAACCGCTCTCTGGCAGGCGGAAGCCAAGCCGCAGATACATTTCATAGATACAAAGCGTTTTCGGATTTTTGACTTGTTTTGCTTTTATTTTTGAGGACCTGGCTTTTTAGTTTTTTGGGGGTGAGTTCAATAAATACTTACGGGCTAGGCAAACATTTGTGTAACACAATCTTTAGTTAGCAACTAATACAACTTATCGAACAGGAGGCGGTGGCGGAGGCGGGGGCTTCGGTGTGGGCGGGGGCGTGGCAGTGGCAGTAGCCCGCCTGCTAGGCACACGAGCAGCAGCCGCCGCCATAGGAATAAATACTACAACTTCAGCTGGCGCTTCTCCAGCTTGCGCTCCCGCTGCAGCAGGAACTCGCGCCGCAGCTCGCTCGATCTCATCTCCAGGATGCAGTTCAACTTGTTGTAAATCTGCTCCGCCGTGTGGGTGTCCGTGTCGAAGTCGTAGTGCTTAAAGCGAATATTGCTGCTTGAGAAGAAGCCGGACGTGTGGCCGAAACTGCTCGGCGAGTGAGCAATGCCGGCGCTGGAAGAGCCTGTGTTTAGGGTGGTCACGCTGGCATTGATCGGCGCCGAAGTGCAGCCGGTGGAAAAGGAAGGCGACGAGGAGTTGGACTTCAGCCAGATACGCAGAAGAGCCTTTAGCTGGCGGCGCTCTACGATCTCACAGTGGGCCACCAGATCGATGGACGTGGAAACGGGCTTCTTTTGCGGCCAGAACTTGGCGTTCTTGTACTGATCGATCTCTATTCTCTCGCCGGAGATCCCCAGGACCACGTCGGATTTGAAGAAGCGCTTATCGATGATATTCAGCCGGAAGGTGCGGTGCATGGGTGCCTCCAACATGTCGTTGTGGTTAAGCAGGCGCTTCTCGTACTCTTTTACATTGTCGTTCGGACTGTCGTCTCCTGCTCCTGCTGCTGCTGCTTCTCCTCTCCCACCAGCTGCTCCCCCGCCTGCACCTCCCGGATCGGTTGTCCCTCCATTCAGGTTGATATTTTGCAAAGCCTTCACCGCCGCTTCGGCAAGGGCTGCCTTGTCCTCCTCGGAAGTCATGGATTTGGTGCCCAACTGGCCGTGGTAGTCTACTCTCGTCACCGGGGCCAGCGGACGGCGTTCCGCCAGGGTGAGGTGGGAGAAGCCGAACTTGGAGCAGGGCTCGCGATTGTCCAAAGGGGGAAAATCCTCCATATCGTCGTTGTCCTCTGTCATGTACAGGGCGTAGTGCTGCAGGGACTTTAAAGGAACATCCGGATACTGGAGGGAGGTCTTGTAGCAGACGAAACCGATCACCTCCTGGATTTTGGCAGTGGCTAGGACGCAGATCTTTAGCGGATAGTTGCGATCCGGCTCGGGAAGCATGTTCAGATACACGTTGATCCGCTTCGTCTGCATGCCCACCTGGGAGGTGCCGTCAAAGCGGGCGAAGTCAATGAAGCGGTTCTGCGTCTGCTTGGGACTCTTGGCCAGCTGCTCGGTGAGCTGACTCTGGATTCCACCGTCCGACAGCTCATCCTCGTTGCTCTTGGCGTGCTTCCTAGCATGCTGTGGGGCAGGGGGCACCTCCTTGCGCTTGAAGAAGTCCTCGCTTTCGGGCGGCTGCACCTGTTCCTGGTAGTTGATGCTCTTGATCCGCGCCGCCCTGCGCTTGGCGATGTCCAGCTTCTCCAGCTTCTGGGCAGTGTTGGAGCGAAAGCGATGGGCGCCCACCTCGGGGTACATCTGGATGTCGAAGGAGTGCGTGGACTGGTCCTCCTCGTCGTCGCTGAGGTCCAGGCCCGGGTAGCATATAAAGTCCACGTCCTGGAACGGCGTATCCGCCTGCCGGATGTTCCGCTGTTCAAACGTCGTCGTTGCCGGCCCGCCATCGCCGGGCGGTGGCTTCTGTGGCCGCCTGTGGCCGGGATCCCCAGCTCCGGAATTCCCGTATTTGCGTAAATAGTGCTTTGGCATGTCGTCACTCAGCATCACAGTCTCGCACATGCCTGTGTCGTCCGTGGAGATGAACGAGTTCCGGATGTGGGAGAGCAGCCAGTGCTGGTTGGAGTAGGTGGCCATGGCGGTAAACAAACGGACTTTTCCACAATTATTTCTATTTTATTTATTTTTATTGTTGCTAGAAGGCGATACATCGATGTTTATTTAGATGAGCGGATTTTGCCTTTCTCCCAAGCTGGTCACACTTAAATCGATAACAAATTATCTACCAATTTGGCGTTTGATTAATTTCGAATTCCAACAAGAAAATAAAAATTAGCAATTAATGGAACTTACTTAAAAATTTAACTCCCTTATATATAAAATATATAGGGTACATATTATATAGGGAATACTTAATTTAACTATTGTTGTATCTCCTGAAAATAAAGCTTTCACTTCAATAAAACTTTAATTTTTTTATGTTTCCGAAATTTTATATTTATTTTATTTTTACCATTTATTTTTTTAAAGTCAGTCTCCCCAACTGTCTTGATTTCTTGTATTTTCCAATTCCTCCGGTGTACTTGCGGTATTTTCCCTCTCAGTGCCTGGGCACTCTAGGCCACCATATGACTTTTTCTAGACGCGAAAAATTACAGAATTACAGAATTAGTTAATCAAGTGAGTTTTTGGTCTAGGAAATCAATTACCCAATGAAGTTTTTGTAGGGTATGAACCCATTGTAGGATCTCATCGATGTGGTAGCCAGCATGGCGGGCATGGAGGTAGAATTCGATGAGACCGTGGCCAATCAGTTCAGCTGCAAGCGCTGCGACCGCGTAAGTCTGCGGAGACGTCCCACTTTGCACCTCGATTAACCCGGTAATCCTCCCTTGCAGACCTTCAAGAGTAAGCGGGACCAGACGCTGCATCGGCAGGAGGTGCACAACCACAACAAGACCACCTACGAGTGCAAGCTGTGTGCCAAGAGCTTCTGCAACTCTGGCAATCTCGATCGGCATATGAAGGTACACAACGACGTCCGGCCCTTCGTGTGTAATATCTGTTCTAAGGCCTTTGCCCAGGCGGTGAACCTCCAGCGTCACTATGCGGTCCACAGTGGCGAGCGGCCGTTCACCTGCAACTTCTGCAACAAGTCCTTCACGCAGCAGAGCAACATGAAGCGCCATAAGATGACACACACCGGCGAAAAGCCGTTCCGGTGTCAACGCTGTGGCAGGTACTTCTCTCAGCTGGTCAACCTCAAGAAGCACAAGCTGGGCCACCTCAACGCCAAGCCCTACCAGTGCAATTACTGCGAGAAGGGCTTCACCCAGCTGTCCAACTTCAAGCGCCACCTGCAGTCGCACATCAAGGAGGGCGTCGATGTGGACGTGGCCGCCTCTATCCAGGCGGCGGCCGCCCTGGCCAGGGAACGGCTTGAGGCGGAGCAGAAACCGTGAGTATTTGATGCTGGTCTCCCTTTTTCCGGAGCTTGGATCTATTAAATAATCAAATATCCCCTTTTCAGAAGCTTTTTCGAGTGTATGGTGTGTCGGGCCATCTTCGATACGTTCGCCGACTACGAGAAGCACGAGAGCAAGTGCCATGAGGACCACGAACGGGCCCAACTGGAGGTGAACCAGATGTCTCACATGCATCCCGACGACTATTTGCCCATGAAGTTCGCCGTGCCCGATCTAGACACGCACGAGATCATAATTGAGACTACACACTAGGATCGCAATGATGCTAGGCACGAAACCAGCAACACATAAACACATAAAACAACTCACACCTAAACATACAAATAGCGGCGACAGCGCCTGGAAGATAGATTGTGAAGAATATTGCATTGATTATACATATACTATACCGTATGCAGGCCAACTTAGTTCTCCATTGAAATACAACAATAAATGCAAGAAAAATACAGAATATAACCGAGTGAATTGCTCGATAAGCTCGGTTTACGCTCACAATGTTGCGCTGGAGCCGTAAAAATGAGGCTAACCCGATGATTTTACGGGCCCCAAAGACACTTTAACTGCTCTGCACCCTTTATTATGAGCGATTTAATGGTCATATGTATGATTTCTGCTGGATTCGTAGTCCCACACTGGCTGTAATGTCTCGTGCGTATGCCGCAAGAGCCTGCCGGTGCGTAAATTGTCACTTTAATGGCCCGGTCGCCGAAGCAGCAGCAGGTGCAGCCGTAAAAGAACCTTTCCGGCTTGTCTGGCATACATTCTTGCGTCATTACTGGACCAAATATGTTTGTCAAATAGTCACAGGATCGACTCTTACTCGCTCAAAGGTCAAGGTATGTATGAAGGAGTTTCATTTACCGAACATTGGCGTAATTTATACATGTGTCCAACTGATTTATCCTGTGTGTGACTCCGCTAGGTCGCTCTCTCGGCATTATTTGATTGAAACTAATTAATGGCACGTTCCCTGGCTTGTTTACATGCCAGCAGCCGTCATGGGGCAATAATTGATCGGTTGAGCCCTTGTTATCAGGCCGTGTCCTTGCGGTTTCTCCTCCAGTCGTTGGTTTTTGCTGCTGCTGCAGCAGCACTAAATCAAACTATTTATACATCTTCCCATTACTGACTTCCCGTTCCGCTCTCTCGAGGAAATAATATTTCATGCTCATGCTCGGCGTCGTCCTACCACATCCTTCTGCCCTTCTGCTCGTGTGCGTGTGTGTGCGTTCAATTGGCATTCAGTTGCTTAAATGGTCAGTGCCTGTGGTCTAGCCTCGGACTAATAGGTCCCCATTTATTTGGCTGCCCAATGTCATTTGTTATAAATTTATTATGGTAACTGCCCTGTCCTTGATCTCGGCTCATAAGTTTGCACGGAAAATATATATTAAAGGGAATTTCATTATCCAATAATGTTTATTTTAAATTAAAGTAAAGGTAATTTAATAAGGATAATTGTTAATAATTTAAATATACGATGATATGGCAAGAGGCTATATATCTTGGTTTAAATTATCGCTTTATATGGCCTAAGCCTCTCTTTACAAATCGGTTTACTTAAGAGATTATCCAAAGATCTTAAAAAATAAACTTATAACTTATAATATCACTCGAAAATAGTTTCCTTATAATTTCAAGCTTTAAAACAGCAACTTCTATAATGGTTTTTTTAAGTAAAACTATAAATCACATCACAATTCAAGATACCAAACTCAATGAATTAAAAGCCGCTTACGATGCAGAAATTCCCATGTGTAAAAGTTATAGTGACTGTATCAATGTTTCTGTTCCTTTGCTTAAAAGCTGCTGCAGATTTGGTGTGTGTTTTTAAATGAAATCAATAACTGGGGCTCTGATCCCCACCCACTTGTCCTGCTTTTGCCGAAAAATTGTATGTACTTTTCGCTTGTGTTTGTGAAAGTGCGATTTTTTATACAGACCAAATATTTGCACACCGAGATTGTGTGGCAATAACGGTTCGTTTCCCCTTTTCCGTCTTCATTTACCATTGTTTGCTCAGCGCAGTGCACAGCATGCAAATAATCACACTGCCCGCCCGAATGCACAAACATTTATAGGGGGCGTGGCATGTCGCAGCCCATGCCTGACGTCATTGTGTTCGTGGCTGGGGTAATGAGTTTCCCTTTTATTTAACCAAACAACAGTTGAGTTGACAAAGGCAAACAAACCTTGCAAAACGGCAGCATCATCAGTTTTTCACAGGCAAGTTGAGTCATTAAGCCAAGCGCCTGGGGTTAGGCAACATATTTTTTCGGGGAATCCCCATTCCTAAATATCGTTGAAAAACTGGAAACTGAAAACTGTTGCGGCCGCTTTAAAAGCCAATTTCCATTTGTGATATTTTTGCGAGGCTAAGACCACCCGCATGTCCTAAATTGATTTGGCAAATGTTCCCGAGGTAGAGGCGTCATCATCATTATCATTATCGGGTCCGGGTTTTGGGCTCCTTGTCGTTTCTGGCTTACAAGTACAAGCCGCAGAATGTTAGCCAAGTCAACGCCAGTAGCTGGTAAAAGCCACAGGGAAAGATGGCGAACAAGGCAGCGCCATTGCCTTTCATGTTGCTTCTGTGCTGCTGCGGATGATGCTTCTGCGGTGCGTTGCTGGTGCTATCGCTAGTCCTAGTGCTACACAGAAATGAAATAATGTAAATTGCCTATGAAAATTGAGTTGAGGCAAATGCTGTTTAAATAGTAAATTACATAATTTTTGTACTAAGTACTGCCACTTGGCATTTAATTCGTTTCTGTTGTGGTTGGTAATGGCAAAAGTTACAGCAATGCATCTCCATTCATGCATTGTTTAAGACTGTGTTTCTGCCAGTGCACTGCGGTTGGGTCCTGGCTTCGCCGGCCGCACATTATGGCCACCAAGTGGCTGGCTGACGGGAATGTCAGCGGCAGGAGCCGGAGAATCGCATACGTGTTGCTGGCGGAAAGGCAATTGCAACCGCGTAATTGAGTTTTACAGCTGTGTTCATTGAAATAGCAGTGCTAACGACCTGCACGTGAAAGATGGGAAAA
>JAEIHY010005204.1:0-13023 GCA_018904565.1 Drosophila tsacasi
TGGTCTGTTTGTAAGTACTTATTTCACCACCTACGAACTAGTGCGCAGTTCTACAGGGATATTAAAGAAAATATTATAGAATGTATTAAAGAAAAATTTTAAAAAATATTAAATTAAGCATTTAATTAAAATATTAAATACCCTTAGCTAACTTATTTATATTTCTTATTTTCCTTAGATATGCCGTTGGCCTGGGCAACGTGTGGCGCTTCCCCTATTTGGCCCAGAAAAATGGCGGCGGCGCCTTCCTGGTGCCCTACTTCATCATGCTGTGCATCCAGGGCATACCGATCTTCTACCTGGAACTGGCCATTGGCCAGCGACTGCGCAAGGGCGCCATTGGGGTCTGGAGCCAGGTGTCGCCCTACCTGGGCGGCATTGGCATCTCCTCGGCGGTGGTCAGCTATATTGTGGCCCTGTACTACAACACGATCATTGCCTGGTGCCTGATCTATCTGCTGCACAGCTTTGAGTCGCCGCTACCGTGGGCGGACTGCCCCACGAGACTGTACTCCAATTATACGTACGACCATGAGCCGGAGTGTGTGGCCTCGTCGCCGACGCAGTTCTATTGGTATCGCACCACGTTGCAGTGCTCGGAGAGCGTTGACCTGCCGGAGAACTTCAACTATCACATGGCCATTGCGCTGATTGTCTCCTGGTTCCTGGTCTACATATGCATGGTCCAGGGCATTACGTCCTCGGGGAAGATTGTCTATATGACGGCGATCTTTCCGTATGTTGTCCTCATCATCTTCTTCTTCCGCGGCATCACGCTGAAGGGAGCCGCCGACGGGGTGGCCCATCTGTTCACGCCGCGCTGGGAGACCCTGCTGGATCCGGTTGTCTGGCTGGAGGCCGGCACCCAGATTTTCTTCTCGCTGGGCCTGGCCTTTGGCGGCCTGATCGCCTTCAGTTCGTATAATCCGGCAAATAATAATTGCTACAGGGACGCCATACTCGTGTCGCTGACCAATTGCGGCACCTCGATGTTCGCGGGAGTTGTGGTCTTTTCGGTCATCGGTTTCAAGGCCACGGCGACGTTCGACCGCTGCACCGAGGAGAGAAACGGATTGATATCGCAGAACAAAACAGGCAACCTGCCCGTTTGTGATTTGCAAACGGAACTGGCCAATGTGAGTGGAGATTTGGAGATATACACAATAGACTAGAAATAGTTGTAGATATAAATCTATTTGAATTCTTAAATAATATTCTAAACAACATTTTGCTTTTACAGAGTGCTTCGGGCACTGGACTGGCCTTCATTATATTCACGGAGGCGATTAATCAATTTCCGGGCGCCCAGCTCTGGGCTGTCCTCTTCTTCCTGATGCTGTTCACCCTGGGCATCGATTCGCAGTTCGGGACCCTGGAGGGAGTGGTCACCTCGCTGGTGGACATGAAGCTGTTCCCCAATCTGCCCAAGGAATATATAGTGGGGGTATGAACATATGTCTGGATTTTAATTTAAATATTTAATCTAATACAATTTATTAACTATTACTTCCTGAATTATTCCCAGGCTCTTTGCTTCTCCTGCTGCCTGATTTCCATGTGCTTTGCCAACGGCGCCGGCAGCTATATCTTTCAGCTGATGGACAGCTTCGCCGGCAACTTCCCGCTGCTGATCATCGCCCTCTTCGAGTGCCTGTCCATAAGCTATATCTATGGTGTGCGCCGATTCTCGGACGATATTGAAATGATGACCGGATCGCGGCCCAACTTCTACTGGATGTTCTGCTGGAAGTACCTGTCGCCCTGCGCCATGGTCACCATCCTGCTGGCCTCGTTCTATCAGCTGCTAACCGAGGGCAGCAGCTACCCGGCCTGGATTGCCGCCAAAGGATCCACCGAGTCCATGGAGTGGCCCCACTGGTGCATTGTCATTGCCTTCTTTCTAATACTCTCGTCCATTCTGTGGATTCCCATTGTGGCGATATTGCGGTGAGTATGAAAAATATAATTTACGTAAACATTTTTATGAGTCATTTGTAGAAACAACCTACTAATTTCTTATATATTATTTAACCATTTTACAGCCTGTGCGGCATCAAGGTGGTGGAGGACTCAGATCCTGCCTGGTTCCCGGAGGCGGAACTGAAGGAAGTCCATGGCATTGTGCCCCATGAACCAACCGAACTGGAGCGTAGCATTTTCTGCTTCAACATGGACGGCACGGAGGGCATGTGCTGCCCCAAATATGGTCTGCCCGAGAAGTCCCTGGAGGAGGAGGAGTAAGTGGGATATAGTACAGTCACATAACGACGACGACGACAATAAATAACGAGTAATGCGAATACAAAAACCGAAATAGAAACCGATGAAATCGTAATGTAAATATGGACAATAACTAAGCACACTCACCGATGTTGGGCGGCGTCGATATCAAGAAACACTCCTATATATGGTCCCAAAGACTGTTGAAAAAAAAGAGATATATACTATATATAAAGAGAAACCACAACAACAATAAGGAAAATAGGAAAAATACAAAAACAAAAAAGTTAGCAATAGTAAAACAAAAAAAAAAGAAACAGGAACGGTGAAAACTCGACGCTGGATGCGCGGTTTCATTCAAGCAGAAAGCTACGAAAAACCAAAGCCGAAAATCAATAGAGAAATATTTCCGCATAACTTCATTAGCATGTGGCAAAATCGTAATCATAAACTCATAATTATGCCGGTTTTATGATTATCGCGGAAGAGAGAGATGGAGAGGGGACAGCACGGCCCTTGTAGGGGCTCTACATATCCGATTTCGTATAGCCATATTTGATTTCGAGCCCGCGAAGAGAAACCAACTGCAACTTGCTGACTATATACGATATACACAATAACTAATGTATGCTAGACTTTGATTTTGACTCGATTAATGTTAAGCCATAACCATATCATGCGGGCATTGGGCACCACCTATACCTAATATACTATATGTATGTACTTATTATCAACTATACCTAGTCATTATCTGTTGTGATCAGCTCTCGGCTTTCTGTGTTTATCGTGTTGTTATTATCGAGGATAATGTTGCCCATATCACATCCGAATGTATGCTAGCTAAACTTTAAAGTCTCGGTGTTATAGGGGATTATGATATTGGATTATGTTTTGCTCTAATCGAAAGTTATATTACCTGTTGATCGCCATAGCTCTCCACTCCATTGTACTTATGATCTACACACTCGAGATTAGTTAGGAACTGGGGGAGTATACTATATATCTCTAGATATATACATATATATATATTTACATTTACATTTACATTTTCACAAAACGCAAACGCAACCGTTCAACTAGCCCAAGAGAATACAAATAAATCGGTGGAAGAGGAACTCTATATATATATATATATATATACATATACATAACTGGAGAAGGCAGCTTAAAGGTTTATCATCATCGCATCATGGACGAACTATTATACAAATTAACGAAAATATATAAGCCTATATATATACATACATATATTTGTGTCTGTTGAAATTTTGCATAGTTAAGGGTTGACCTTTCACCTTAATCCGCAATTGATTTCGCTGTATTATAAATTCAACATTTATTTGTTTACACATATACATCGATATATATATATATTATATACATACATCTATTTAGAAGGAAAGAACAAATATATATATATATATATACTATACATGTATTAAGTGTTATTGATGTTGACAATAAAAGAAACCCATAAGAAACGAGTTTTAAACAAAGAGAAAATAAACAAAAATTAAGAAGAAATCAAGAAACCGATGAGATATTGACAAACTTCCGATACAACACCACAAAGAGTACACACAGCCACCCACAGTTTGCTAAAATCCAAATAGAGTACAATTAATAAACGAAAAAAGCAAAAACAAAACGTATAAATACATATATTTACGGCGAAGCAATAATTATAAATGTTTGAAAAGGGATTCCGATTATTGTTGTTATCGATTATTTTGCTCGCTCTCGAAAATGTCTCGTAATTGATGTAAAACTCACTCATTCGCACTGATCACGATAAAGGTAATAATTTACTAATACTTAATTCGCAACTGATAAATTATAAAGAGAATTTCAACTAAAATGACAATAAACAATATAAAACGAAAACTTGAAGTGTAATTAAATTGTACATGGGCTTTTTATATTTATTATTTATTTTCAAATTAAATCTAAATTTATCTTGGGTTATTTTTCAGCTTCTTAAAGGTTTCTTGGGCTTATGAATCATATGGAAATCTTCATAAATTATAAGCTTCCTCAGAAGTTCTTCAAGATCACCGAAGCTTGGTCAGTACACTGAAATTATTTAGTTTCGGGTATTTTTTTACCAAAAAAATATAAAATATATAAAATACACAAATTATTTAGTAATTCTTCTTCCAATTTTGTAATGTTTATTAACAAACATTCAATGCCGATTCGAATCTTGTGGTAATAATATTCTTTTGGCCTTCTGAAAACTTACAATATAAGCCATTTCCTAAATCGATAAATATCGATCTAATTTTTGTGGAAAAATTGAACTCAAAAAAACGTATAACTTGGTCAAAAATGCCTCAATTTACATTCAGAAAGCTGTTCTGAGTTCACTTTTTTAAGGTTAATTGACATTCTGAAAGGGTATATAAACTCTCTATTGATATATATAATTTGACCAGTTTTCTCGCCGTGCACCTGTGCAACGGTAATCTGCATGTGGCAACGCCTCCAGCGGCCCTTGCGATGCCAGCGGAGCGCAACAGGCGGAAACAAATGGCCAAGTGACCAGCGACTCAATCACAGGACGAGGCGTGGGGTGGCGGAGGAGGAGGAGGAGGGGGAGGGGGGAGGCCTCTTGGCCGGCTTTGGCTTTGGCTTCGACTTGGCCAACAACAATCGTCGTCGTCGTCGTCGTCGTCATCATCGTCGGACGTCTCGCTGTGCATCGAATTAGCGGTAAATTACAAGCTGCAATGAATGTTGCATGTTGCTGCTGTTACTTTCTGCATACACCAAGTGCACCATTCCACTGATTGCACACACAAATCCCAAGAGTTTTTCTTTCTTTCTTTTCTGTTTTTCTTTCTCTCTTAGCTCTTGCCCCTCGTCCCTCCTTATCGTCTTTGTTTCGTTTCTTTGCATAAACATTTTTGGTATAATTAAAAGCAGAAATCCATCGGCAATTGCTCATCGAGCGAAGCCGCACTGAGGAAAGTTTTATTATTTGAATAAAAATCAAAATATATTCAAAGTGTCGATTTTGGAATGCGATTTTGGTAAGGCGGAAATTTTGGGTCTTAAGTTTTTAATAACGGGGAGAGAGGGGGCGACGGCGACTGTAAGTGCCCCGATAAATAGAAAACAGCAAACAGCGTAAAAGAGTAATAAACTAATGAAGCTTAAATACCCTTACAATGTCTGAAAAAAAAAAAATTATATTATTAATATTCTTGCACCTTTTAATACATTTTTGAAAAATAGCTGGTGTTCTTGGGCATACATTTAATATTCTTATTTTAAAATATTTGCATTAAGACTTTCAAATTATTTGCATTATAAAAAGGTATTATTATTATATTATTTAATATTTTATAAATTCTATAAAAGGTACTACTTTCCTTGAGAATAAATGATATATTCTTTGTTATTTTTTTTCAATTTGATGATTTTCATGATATATTATATAAATTTCAATACAATTCAAAGAAAAACAACTACTTTTCTTGGGCGTAAAACTTTTTTTTATAAAGGCTTACATATGTCTGATGATGAAAATAATACATTAAATAAAAAATAATATATTCAATTACCATAACCAACAGAAACCCAAATAATCTCTTACAAAACATTTCTTTTATTCAGCAAAATTAAGTCTTTTATGCCTGACGCTAAATGACACTACACAAAAATTAATAAAGTGCCCTCTTGATGGGATAAAAAATCCTAAGAAACAAAAAACTAAAAAATGTTTGAAAAAAAAAGAAAGACAATAGACAGAGAGAGAGAGAGAGAGACTTAGCTGAGATGGAGATATACCTAGGTAAGTCTGTGGGTAAATATGGTGTGCCTGTATGTATGTACATACTCGTATATGAGGCAGGCGAAATAAATGGAATAGCTAAGACGAATGCCGCAAAAAAATACTAAAAAATTCAACATGAATGCGATCGACGTTTATGCGACCGCCAGTGGCAGGTACAGTGGGGAAAGGGTATAAATTTATTCAAATAAAAATTCATTGATTACAAATTTATTTAAAAAAATAATTTTATTTATTACATTTTAAACAAAATGCTACTTAAGTTATAAAATTGAAACTATTTCATAATCATATTAATTGTTAAGTTCATATTCTTAGGATTTACTTAAAACCCATCTTGGCTTTCATTATTTTGAAAATGATTTTCCTCCAGTTTAACCCATATTTATCTCAAAATACTTCTAAAATATATATAACCCAAAATTCAAATCCAAATTATAATGAATTATGATGCCGATAATGATTTTTCCCCCCCCTGGCCATATTTATTGGCCAAAAACTCGACCAACTTTAAAATTCCACCTCCGAAGTTGAAGTCTCAATCGCAATCGCGGTCTCTCAATCTCAGCACCTCGGCATCTCAGTTGCACCTGAGATCTGACGAAGAAAACCATAAAAAACATAAAATATAAAAAAAAAAACAACAAACAAAACCAGTTTGAGGCCTTGCCACATTCCAGGCGATCCGCAGCTCGTCGATCTGCCCACTGTGCCCCACAAGCGCTCTGCTGGTTCCACTGTGCCTCAGCTGTGCGGCAGCCGCAAACAATTAACTTTGGCAACAAACGAGTATTGCAGCGGCAACAACAACAGCAGCAGCAACAACTACAATAATAGCAACAATAGCCACGATAGCAACAATAACAATAATAAAAGCAGCAGCGTAATAAGCAAGTGCCGACGCCAGCAAAGGCAGCGACGCCGCCAGCGACAGCGACGGCAGCAGCGACAGCGAAAGCGGCTGCGGCTGCGCCTGCGCACGTAAACAAATTCTCAGCGCCGCATATTTTCGTGATGCCCTAAAAAAAAAGGGGTACTGCTCAATGCTTCAACAAGCTGGTAAGTTTCAAAAATTTCATATATAAACATAAATAAAGTGTACATTTTGGAGTTCAATAAATTTTAGAACCAAATAAATTTGTAATTTGATAATATTAATATTTAAAACAATTTAGTTTTACTGAAAATTAATTTCAAAAAATGTTAAATCATATTTTAGATCATATTTAAAATCATATTTAAGATCATATTTGTATATCATATTTTTATATCATATTTTTTTATCATATTTGTATATCTCCGCCTTAATGTATCTAACTTACGCTGTTAAACTTAAAAAAAAAATAAATAAAAGAAAAATATTTTAATGTTAAATTCCAAATTAATCCAATGTCTTTTCTAAGGTATTAACCATCTTCGACTTCGGCCAGCTAATCCCGCTTTCTTGTTTTTGTTTCAGGTAATTTCTGTGTGGCTGCCGCTGCCGCTGCTGCTTTTTTGTGGGTTTCTTGAAAGCAAAAATTAAAAAACCACAACAACCGATGGACGCGAAAGAGACGGCCTCTGGGCCAGACGAGAGAGACGGATAGAAGTAAAGAAACAACAGAAAAAAATACAAATCCCTGGCGAAACACGCCAACCCAGCGCGACTTTGTTGCTGCGGTTTTCAGTTGCCAGCGCGATTTTGAATGAGTTGTACGCGCGGCGAGTATACTCGAAAAACTCCCCCAAAAAAATCGAAAGATTTCATATAGAAAACCTACGAATTTTTCAATTATCGAAAAGCTGAGTTCAGTGTCCTTCCAGCTTGCAAAAGAAATACGAAACCGATAAAAGCTGTCAAAGTGCAAACAGTTTTTCCGCCTTTTCCAATTAAATTTTTTGTTGTTGTTTTGTTTTATTTTTCGATGTGAGCGTGAAAATTGTTGTGTGCAATAAGCGGCGAATGCAGGCCAACAGAAATCACAGCCACAAATACTGGTAAGCCGCTTCAAATATTTCCAAACAACAAAAAAAGCAAAAGAAGAAATACAAAAAAAAAAAAAAATACAAAAAACAACGTCAGGTTCAAGTGTAACCAGTTTCCAGACTCCAAAAAAATCAATTTTGCCGCAGGCAGAGCGCGCCCAATATTTTAAGTTCCCCGACTCTTCGGGATACGAAAAGCTGGCTATTCAAATGTAAATCCCAACTTGTTCTTAACAGCCCCAGAACATTCATTCCCTGAGCTGCCAAGAAGTTGCAGCACTAATTGACTTGACTTGACCCACTCTTACGGGGACAATAGTTACAAAAAAAAAAGGAAAAAAACAAAAAACAACACAAAAATCAGAAAAATGCCAGAGACATAATTGGTTTTTGATCACTGACACCTGTAACCGAAGAACTTATCGATTTGAGAACGATAAACATCTATGCTTTTTCCAGATCCTCTGTCAGGTTTTTAGTAAGTAGTAAGGTAGTCAGGTAACTGAATAATTAAAGCTTTTACTTGACGGATAAATAAATTACCCATATTTATACATGAGAATAATATATTGTTTTGATTACTGGAAGAGAAATCGAACTTATCGATTTGATATCTGTAAACAAATAGATTTTTCTTATATATAAAATATAATATCAATCTGAGTAATGTTAATCCATACTAGACAAAGGAAAAAATATGTTAAAGCTGAATAAATGTATTATTATGATTACCGGCAGGTGTAACTGGAGAGTAATCGATACAAACAGCGAATGGAAGTCGATAAACATCTGGCAGAAACATGGCTTAAGTTTATTTTTCTTTTGAAACTTTAAAGCAGACATGAAGTTCTAAGAATTTACTGAAAATAATCGGTCTAAGCAAAAAATGCAATATTAACAAACTGTAAACATACGTCTGGTTTTTCTTGTTAACTTTAAATCAACTTATATTTAAAAAATAATAATTTCTGATATTTGTATAACTAAGAGCTTTAGTTGGAACAAAAATAATGATAACTACTTATTGCAATGATTTTAATTGGATTTCTCTGAAATTCTGTCTTTCTTTTTTTAATTCTTCAAAAATATGGTCAGTGTTAAATATGGTTCTTAAAAAAACACAAAAGAAAAAGTCTACAAATATAAATAATTAAATTCAAATTCCAATTGGAAAATTTGTAAACTAAATTTGATGTAAAAAAATAGCTTAGCTATTCAGAGTGTCTGGTCTGATAATAACAAAAGCAACACATCCGCTTCCTGTCGTCTGCAAAATGGCACACTTCCTGCCCGCATTCCTTTTGCCTGTCGCCACCTGGCGTTGGGTGACGCCTTTCGCCTGCAGGTGGCGTCAGTCACCATTGTTAAAATTCCGATTTTTTATTTCCGAATTCGGAATTCCAAGCTCCGAATTTCAGGGTATTTCAGGGTCTTACTCTTGCCTGTGGCATTCCTCGGCCAGTTCTGACTGGCTTTTGCGGTTTCGTGTTTATCATTATTATGATTATTATTTTTTGTTGTATTTTTTTCTGGTTTCCCCCACTTTTATCTGTTCTTTTTTTGTTTAGGTTTTTTTTTTTTGTTTTTTGTTACTTTGGCAAAGCTTTTAACATTTATTCGGCATCATCTTCGTTTTAAATGTCAAGCTCGTGTGGTCTCTTACAGGTCTGAATCTTCAGCGTGTAGTTCTTGTTTGCTGCGACAGTACTTCCTCGATACGGTGAACAAATAGAAAAGGTAGAAGAGGAAAAGATATTGTATTTTGAAATGAAAGTATTAAAATTTTTGTGGGATTATCGAAGCAGTGAAGAATAAGTTGGGATTTTATACGAAATAACCTTTCTAGCCTTTCATAGCTGAAAGTGTCTGGTTTGCAGATAACAGTCACTGTTATCATGCTTAATTTAAAATATTGATGTTTTAATATTCAATATATAAATACAATGTATATTTAGTAAATACAATTTAATAAGATTAAATAAATAAATATGGGTCCCCAGGGTTATGTACAAATATTTATGGATTTTTACTTTACAAGAACAGCTTAACCAAAGTTCACTGTACTTATTTGTTGTTTTCTTATTAGTTGCAGCAACTTTAGCACTGGCAGCAGCACCAACAACAGCAGCAGCAGCAGCAGCGTCAATTGCAGCAATCTACATGCTGTCGTCTAACTGTAAAGCACTTGGCAACGGTCAGCAGCAGCAACAAGTGGAACGCACAGCAGCAGCAGCAACAGCAGCAACAGCAACATCGGCATTTATTGCATAAACAACACAGACTCAGACACACGGGTATATCAGGTGTTTGTTTGAACAAAAAATACATAAGAAAAGACAACAAATGCATTAAGAATCATGGCGGCAATTACGGCAACAACAGGTGGCAACCCCAGCAGCAGCAACATCTTGCGATTGGATTTGGATCAGCATCAAAGGCCGATGCGCGGTATTTCGATAATCATTGAATCAGCAGCATCAGAAGCTGCAACAGCAGCAGCGGCAGCAACCCTGAGCAGCAGCAGCAGCAGCAGCAGCAACAGCAAAAGCAACAACAGCAATGCTGAAATGTCGCTCAAGTCACAGGCTGGCATGTTGCTGGCATTTGGCGACAGCAGCAACACAAACACCACAGCAACACCAGCAACAGCAACCAAAGATAATTTGGAAACTAGTTACCACACGGCAGCAACACTCACAGCTACAGATACAAAAATCTATCCACAGTTGCTGTTGCGCATTGGAGAGTCCGAGGATAACGGAGAAATTGCCACGGCAACATCAGCTGCCACACCAGCAACAAGCAGCACCATTATCAGCTGCAATGTGTTGCCAGCTGCAGCTGGAGCAGCAGCAGTAGCAGCAACAGCTTCAGGTGAAATTGCAGACAGCGACATTGTAGTCGTTGCTAGTCAGCCAACAGCAACAGCAGCAGTGGCAGCAGTAGTAGCACCAGCA
The DNA here is from genome assembly GCA_018904565.1 of Drosophila tsacasi. Lineage (NCBI taxonomy): Eukaryota > Metazoa > Arthropoda > Insecta > Diptera > Drosophilidae > Drosophila > Drosophila tsacasi. Next base: position 10,942 of record JAEIHY010005204.1, read on the forward strand.
TCAGCAACAGCGGCAGTAGCAACAGCAGCAGCAGCAGCAGCAACAGCAACATCAAATAGTGCAGTGACCGAACACACTGTTAAGATACAGATCGAGAGTCAAAATCAAGCCCGAAATCTAGGCAAGCAGATCAGCGTGGTGAAGCTCAACGAGGGCGAGGAGATGGTATTCCATCAGCAGCGGCAGCAGCAACAACAGCAGCAGCAACAGCAAAACCTTCAGCAGCAGCAGCATCAGCAGGAGCAACACCTCCATCCTCAGCAAAACCTCCAGCAGTTCCTGGTCTCCAGCGGCCAGTACTCGCCCTGCGAGACCTTGGACAGCGGCACTGGCAGCGATTTGGAAAGCGTCAAGTCTCCAGAGATTGGAGGAAACTCGTCCCTCGCCGGACAGGTGCCCAAGCTGGAGCTCCATCTGACCACCAACCGGCTGAAGGTCAGCGAGGTGTCATCGCCATTGCGTGCCTATAGTCTCACCGATTCCAGCGAGGAGTGCGATGAGAGCAGCAGTTCTTCCCTCAGCTGTGACTCCCTGCATTCTGGTGGCCTCCTGCCCACCTCGCTGCTCCGGGACATCCATTGCCATCGGCAGGCAAGGGATATGACTCCCCTAATAACCACCAAGATCGATGGCAGACCGCTGCAATATGAGGCAGATCGCTTCTATAATTTCCATGTCAACGAGCATGAGAATTTCCGGAGTTTTGGATCCACTTCGTCCGCTTCATCGACGCCGGAGTACGAGGCGAATGCCGGCTTTCAGGAGGAACCGTCGCAGGACGACGAGGATGCCTTCGTTGGCTATCGGGATGTCAGGGTGCTGGGATCCTCGGGCAAGTCCTCGGCCAGCTCCACCATCAGATCCGCCAAGGGAACGGTGAGGGGTGTCAAGAATCGTGTGCGCAATGGAGTAGCCACCTTCTTGCAACTTCAACAGCCCAATGTCAAGGTGAGTGCTAAAAGAGAATTTATTTAAGGACAAAGAGACGACAATTAAAGCCACAAAATAAATAAATAATTAACTTCTTGGAAGCTTAAAATTATGTGAAAACATGATTAAATGCTCAAGAAATGTAAGAAATGAACATTTCCCGGCATGTTTGAAGTTGAAAACAGTTGTCTAGATTGAGTAATTAATTCATTTTATTTACAACGAAAATATTTGCAAAAAAGTAATTAAAATTGTTGCAATTAAGGTAAAAGTATTTGCAAAATTTAAGGTTAAAACACATTTAATAAGAGTGCAATCTGCAAATAAATTCAGTGAATTCAGTTGCCAGACGTCGTCATAAATTTCATAGGAGTGTGTAATTTAATAAATTGTTTTTGTTGTGTGAAAATAGTTTCACAATGAGTGCAATTAAATTCACTTGCATTCACAGCCAGTTTTCTTTTTTCCCCCCCTTTTTTTTGTTATAACAAAAATGTGTTTGGTTAAATTAGCAAGCGAAATTGATGGGGAAAATCAAAGTTTTTTCAATGCAAAAGTGACAGTAGTCAATGAGTTCAGTTTATGGGTTTAATTAAGCAGTTTTTATTGGCTCTTGTGATTCTGTAGACACTTAACATTCTAGAATGTACTCTTAAAATTATTCCAAAAACCTTGGCAACTCCAATTAAAGTTGGCACCTAAAACAAGTAATTATTTATTGATTTGAAATAGTGACTGTGTGGGGAATGTGTATGTTAAATTTTATATCAAAATAAAGAAAATAGAATTTTAATTTTTATTAAATTCTAAAAATAAAGAATGATTGCTTATAAAATCGAAATTTTAATGCATTTCTATACCCTATTTACCTTCTAACTTATATTTGTTTAATGAGCTTTTTTTTTGTTATAATTTAATTTTTTTTTTGGTTGTCAATCTTTTTTTTATAATTTAATTATCAAATTAATATTTTAAGCTTTTAAGCTTGGCTTATTCATATTGCAATCACCTTAAACTGGCCCATGATTCAGGCAAAGCTAACAAACAGTCATTCAATCGCATGTGGGTGTTATTCATTGAGAAAGTTTTCGTTTTCGTTATGGGTTTCTTTTTTATTTGTGTATATTTGTTGTTTTTTTTTTTTTTCTATTT
>JAEIHY010005210.1:0-12091 GCA_018904565.1 Drosophila tsacasi
ATGTCATTTTTGTTTATATTTTCGAACTTGTAATTTTGTCCGAGCGGCATCATTCAACAGAAAAGGAAGACAGTGCTGATTACAAATAAATTTAGAAATTTTTTTAAATAGTTTTTTAATTAGCTCTTGATTGAAAAAATACGTTTTGTTATTAAAGGGATATTTTAAAACAGTGTGATTTGCCTTAAGGGTTTTTAATATAATATCTAATTTTGCATTGCCTTGGACTGACGTCAGCCCTAAGCAAAAACAGGACGACTTTACGCTAAAGTCGTAACAATTGTGCTTAGGAAACGTGCGTTTCCTTATTTAGGTTTATATATATATATATTTAAACATTCAGTTATAAAGCAATTTAAAGATAATCCTGTACTTCATTCCCAAGCGCAAACAATACTTGATATGACCTCTTATTCAAGACAAATTCTTTTTATCGAGAACGGTTCGAAAGGATGTGTTAATCAAGAAAACTTAAGTTAACCTACTCTTGTTTTTAAAGTTACAAGGCCGAAATGCATAAACATTTAGCAAAAAATGTAATAACTATGCATATGCATTAAAACAAAAAATAAAGTAGACTTAAAACCTGCGAGTATAGCCTACTTTGTATACAGTAATCCGTAAAAAGTAATCTTGAATCCACTTGGCCAAATTTAGCTCAAAAAGGCAGAACTTAAGCAAGCCGTCCGTGAGGAGAGATAAAATCGATACACACTTTTTTTATATATATATATATTTCCATAAATTATTGCTTAAATATTTTGTTTATACAATTAGTCTACATTAAACACATACATATATGCTTAGAACCAAAATGCATGTTTATCAAACTCTTGCCTCTGTTATCTACAACTGCATTTGATTTTACAAATATATATAGTGTAGATTAGGTTTTTGATGTGGGATTCTACAAAGGTACTTGCCGCCTTGCCTAAAACGGAATATTCCAGTCTGATTAGGATCCTCCTCCTTCCTTTGGGGCCACAAACATGTATAAGTGTTCGACTTGGAAAGAATATCATAAATATGCTTAAACCGAGTTTCTTTGTGTGTTAAATATATGATTGTGCGACAGTTTTTCCGTTTACATATATAGTTAATAACGGCGTGTGCTTGTAAATGCTAAGTCAGCTTTCGTATAAAAAAGATTCGCTAGTTGCACCTTGTTAGCCAAATATCATGGGTCAGACTGTGGTTCTTGGCTTTGGGTGTGCTAATTGTAAGGCAGTTTTCAAAGAAACACGAATACGTGGTGATATACGTTTCGCTTTCTGAGCTCTTATAAATCATTTAGTACTCGGTTCTCTTTTAGGTGCTTCCGAAAACATTTACCGAATGCCCCAACTCACTCTGTTTATGCACCTATCGAGTTCCAGGCTCAATTTATTGTTAATTTTAGCTGCTTGGCACACTTGCGATTTTTCATTTAGCTAATACTCACAAAAATAGCCAAAATCATCAAAAAGCACCTAATGAATGCAGTTGGCAGTTTAAGTCGGGTTGAATGCCGTTGTCGGGAATAATATTTTGTCCGGGAATCTCTCTCGCCCCCTTTGCCTGATAACACGCCAACAAGGAGTTCTATAAAATATATATGTTTTGCTGCTGCTTCTCTCTCCTGTTTGTAAACTAAAATGTTGCACGAAATGCACTTTATAGCGGGTACACATATCGGGAGGTGGCCGACGGTGGTTTCCATCAGCAGGCCTGTGAATAGAAGACAAATGAAAAATGAGTTAGTGGCGGGGATTGGCTTGTCAACAGTTTAAGCGAAGTACCAGACCGTGGCCAGCACTGCTACTCAGCAGCTCCGTTGTACCAATTAACTAATATAAGAATATGTACATGGCTTTCGGCGACAGGGGCCAGACAGGAGGACGGCCATCCCAATATACCGAAGATAGATGGTAAAAGAAGACTATCCCAAAGTGGTTCGTAAAAGCACTTAGATATCATTAAATGCTCGCAACCGATTCCTTTGCAAGCTATCGGAAATGAAAGCTTTACTGCCTCAAAATGAGCGATCAGCGATTCGTTTTTTTAATTGTTTTTCAATCACAAATTAGAGTTCTCTGAGATTCCCTGGGATCTAGGTTTAACTACATAGCAGCGATTAACGAAAATATGAAGAAGTCCGACTAATTTACTAGACTTGGAAAATAATCTTTAATCTTCTGAAACCCTTTTTAACAGGGTGACAAACTTCGGCTTTTTAAAGTAAGTTTTCTTTCTTGTCATTCAAATTATTTACATTTGTATTAATCTCCACATCATTTTTGGATTCTTTTCTTTATTAATTTGTAAGTAAGGAAGATGGAAATTATATACGCCGAACTTTGTATACCCTTGCAGTTTGCAATTGGATTATTTTATATCTTACATTTACAGTCCTACAAGTACAAGTTTCTATCTAAATGCTCATGTTTTAAAACAAATGAAAACTCGACTGTTGATCAAGAATATAGAGTTGCAAACTTCTGACTAGCATTATAATACCCTGCAAGGGTATCGAAAATTACAAAAAAAAAGGTGGATTATACAAAGTATTATTGATAATGTCGACCAAATATCGAAAAATGCATTTAATTTACAGAACACTTTCGATTATAAATAAAACCAGAAAGAAAGCTAACATCGGAAACCCGAATTTGCACTAAGTAACTATTTATAATTTTGTATATTAGAGGATTGACAGGACAGCTATACGATATAGTGTTCGCTTTTGTTAAAATTAAAACCGAAATTAGAGAATAATACAAAATGACTATGTCTCAAATTATATGAAAATATGTTGAAAACTAAGTTCTAATTTTTTTCTTCCCAATTTTCCGATAGTTCCTATGGCAGCTATATGATATAGTATTCAGATTTTTCTAAAATTTAAAAAGTAATTTTAGAATAATAAAATATGGCCATGTCATAAATTATATGAAAATGTATTGAAAGCTGGCCAAGTTATAATTGTTTTTCTCCAAATTTTCCGATCATTCCTATGGCACCTGTTAGATACATTTGTCCGATCCGGCTTATATAGTAGTGAGAACAAAAGACTATGTGCAAAGTTTCATTCAGATAGCAGTAGAAACAGACAGACATGGCTTGATTGATCGTTGCAAACTTCTGATTATAATTATAATTCCCTGCAAAGGTATAAAAACTAAATTGTAGATGTTAGTCCGTTAAATATCAACCATCTTTAAATTTTAAACCATCCCTACGGCATACAATAAATCCTCGTTATCTGGAAACTATCTATAAAGGGTTTTTTTTTAACTCAAGGGGACAGAGCGAAGGCCGCATAAAAATTCAATAGTTGTGAATCACAACTCGTGATACATCTTTTGCAAGGAAAGTCTGTCAACTCACATGAATCGAACTCGTCTCGTAGCCGCCCTTGCTCTGCATCGACGCAGAGATCGCGTTCAGGCGGTTGGCCGACAGCTCCACGTCCGCCGAACCGATGTGGCCAGTGTGAACGAAGTTCGTGGGATTGCCGATCATGGACCGGTCGATGCGCAGGCGTTGGTGTGGGCGGCGTGAGGGCGAGCGTTGCTGCTGGAAGCAGCACGAGAACCACTGCAGCCAGATCTCGCCGGTGCTGGCCATCTTCCCCTCGGTTCGCTTTCTGGACGGCGTTTCAGTCTGTTGGTTGTGGCGACTATGCTGGTGATCAATCGTGAGGCTGCTGCTGCTCCTAGCCAGGTTGACGACACTCTCTGAAGCTTTTCCTACGCGCCTCGGCAAACAGGAATGATCTAGGGAGAGGGTTAAGCATTGATTAGGCAATATTTGGGATTAAAAATAGTTTTAGAGTCATGATTGACTTTAGGGCAAAACAGATCAAACTGTACTTTATACCGAAACAATAGTTGAAATAGATTTACACTTAGTTTTTTAAGCACACCAATAGCAGTAAGCCCGCTCCAAGAGGCCTGAATGTGGTCAACTTATGTGGGAGGATATACTTTTGAACATATAGAATGTGTGCATATCTGCATGCTGTTTGTCTGCTCTAGTTGCTGCCCCACTTGTTGTTACCTTGCTTTTCACTTGGCTACACACACGCAGATTCACAGATGCGGACACAAATGAAGATACAGATGCGGACACCTTGGGCGACGAGAGCATCCACATTTCGAAAAGAACAACGAAACAGAACAATAACAGAAGTATGTGGCCCGAGGTGTTGCCTGGGAAGCCGCAAAGTTGCGAGACAGAATAAAGAAATAAGCAAAAAAATCAACAATTAATTGGCACTTTTGTGTAATTAAGATTGAGAGAAAGACAGGAAACACACTGACGAAAGCACCAGAAAAAAGAAACAACAGCGGCCTAACCAGTATTCACAGCGAAGCTATCACTCATGATCTTCGTGGTTCGCAGCTCGGACTAGTTCTGAGGAATATCTTGTATTTAACACTCGTGTGGATAAACTTCCATTCGGAATTTACTAAACCTCGCACCAAATTATCAATCAGCTGTTTAAGGGGAAAATTGAGAACAGCTGTACCAAAGCGCCTGGATTCAAATCTTACTAAAATAAGGCAAACTAATTAGTAATTACTCACTTAATAGTAACCAAAGCCCAATTCTACAAGAAATCAAACGAAAGCACCTACTTACAAGGCAGATATAAAAGAAATGTAAATAATTGAATTAGTTTGGTTATCGGGACTTAACTAAACAAACTTAAAGAGCAATTTCAAAGCAGCCAACTATTTCTTCGGAATCAAATGATTTTCCAAAAGCCTTACTATGCGCCACCGTTTCCTAAACTAATATATTTTGATTGGTAGCAAGCTATTTTCGAGCATCGTAATCTGATTTCCAATTCTGCTCGCATTTATGTAGGCTTATTTATTCCTTGTGTACACTCAGTTCTCATCGTTACTAGTTTTATAAACTGAACGAAATAATAAACCGATGAATAAATCATTACTGTTTAATTATTTTATTTCATAATGCATAGCTTTGTGACACAGAATATGAGGTAAAATTGTCTTCTTATATGTTTTATCCCTTTCCTTAATTGAATGTCACCTTAAAAAGTGGATCATGACGGTTATCATGACAATACAAAATGTTCAGCTCAATTCCTTCCGTTGTCGGAAGCTTCTTGGGCTTTCTACAAGTGGGGAGCCCGAGCCTGACCTCGCCATTGGGCAATTAAAGCTGCTCAACCGTCTTTAGTGCGCCAGTGAAAACAAAATGAAAGTGCCAGGCGGCACGCAGAGATGTGGATGAGGAGCTCGGTCTGCCGGTTGGAACATGGAGATGACGGTTGACGTTGCTGAGCGGGAGCTCCGCGAGCCGGCTTATTGTTTTGCCAGCAGTATCTGCACTTTCTGAGAGCGAACGTTAACGTTAACGTTTTTATCTCAAAATCGCGCTGCGACGCGTGTCATGCTAACAACAACTTTAGCAACAATAGCAACAACAACAATGCTTACAAGCCAAGCCAAGAGTAATTGACAGACTGAGAAACTGAACGAATGAAATGACTGACGAGCGGCAAATGCGCTAAAGCGTTTCAATTTTCTGTGTCAAAAGGTTATTAAAGTGAGAGATGTTGCCCTGAAGAGAAATGTGTATACACTGAGAAAAATTCAGCACTTTCTAGGAGCCAAGTCTAATCTATGAAGATTTGTTTAACAATTCCAACTAAGTAAATAAACCCGAATATGTTTTGCAAATTTAACCCACAGATTGGAAAAATTTTAGGAAAAAAAAAGGGTGGATTTTTAAAAGCTTTTCAATTAGTAATTACTAATCAAGATTTAAATCATTACAAATTTTGTATGGTCCATAGAATCCATCGAGTTTTCTGAGAATTTTGTTATCTCACTTTATTTTATAAGAACACTTTCGGTTTCTTTCAGTGATCGGAATCATTTTTATATGTAGCCGTGTTCATTCGAAAGGTACGCACATTTTCCACCGACTTTTTTTTTCCCATTTAACTCGAACTGAGGCTGGAAATCAAGTGTTTATGTATATCTAGCTTGTCTGCCGGTTTATGTAAATAACATTTATGCGCAGGCAAACAGACAAAGAAAAAACATTTAAACACCTTCATACTTAGGCACACACAGATATTTATACAATGTGCATGTTTAGAAAACGAAAGCTAGACAACCGTTAATTATCAATCGAGTGACGTACTTATCCGGCGGAGCAAGCGATGGTACAGGGGGAAATTGATTTTAAAAAATAAAGCACACAGGCTCTCGTCGTGGCGATTGTAAATTACTTTGCAATAATCATAAACAAATGGATTCGCAGTGCGTACTCGATTTTCTTCGTTTGCGCGGCCCAAGTCATTTATAAACATTTTCAGCTCTCGGGGCTTTTGCAGCCTGCTGACATCATCGTCGTCGATCGGGCGAGGTTATTGAATTATAACAAAAAAAAAACGAAAAATGGGCGAGAGCTCGAGTAATTATAATTCCATTTAAACCGCTTAAAACGTCGTTTTTGTGAAAACCTAACGGCATACAACAATCTCGAAAAAGTACACTTACATTTTCAAGTGTTATGGAACTCCAAAGCAGAAATAAAAACAAATGACCGAAAATAAACTTTATAAAATTCACGAAAATTTTTGTTTATTTAAAACATATATAAGTTTTATTATTAGTTTAATAATTGTATCATTGGAAACGTATTTCGAATTTTAGAAGCATAGCTTTTAGTCCTCTTACTATTTTAGTCATAAATTGAGCAATATTTCAATATTTTATGAAAGTTTCAGTCTCCTATTAAGCAATCCCATCGTAATCTCGGATTAGCAAAGCCATTAAAGCTGTATGCGACTCCCCACAACTTGACCCAAAAACTCGCCCAAATAAGTAAATAAAAACCAAAATGCTCGTAATTTGGCAAATCTCCGACAATTCACACGCGCCAAAAAGACATTAAAAGCCCGTTGATATTCCTTTTCCTACAGCGGAAATGAAATGTATGCAAAGTGAATTCACAAACTGTCGGAGGAGGGAGGTAGTGAAGAGCCCGAAACGAAATGATGTACCGTCTGGTTACATCACTTTTTGGGCACAGCGAGCGACAAAGAAGGGGCTGGGCATGGCCCATGGAGTGGATGTCGTTGAATGCACGACGACCATGACGACAACATGTTTTGCATAAGAAGAGAGTCCGGCACGCAGCCGGGGTTCAAGAAACCAATAAACAGAGTGTTCAAGTTAATTTAAATCGAATTGTTTAAATCAAAAGCATTGTATGGCAACATCTTATTATTATTATTATTGCCCAGTTCTCTTTATTTCAATATTGCTTTGCGGCAGTTTCACAATAATCACTAAGGAACACTCGCTGCACTCCACAATCACTTCGGATGATGATTCATCGTCTCCCGGTCCACCGTCGAACAGATACTTACCGCCGCAGCGGCAATCGTACGCGTAGCTCCACATTGTCGCCGCCGGCCCTTTGTCTGCCTGCGGTTCTTGGGAGGGAGGGGCCCCCTCATCATCGTCGTCTTCATCGATTTCCACTTGGATCCGCTGCATTTCGGAGAGCCCAATGCTGGCGTATATATTGCTGTGCGCTTGGAATTTGGACTGCAGCAATTCGGCATCGTAGTGCTTACGCTTGATGGGATCTTTCAGTGTGTTCCACGCAGTGTTTATCGCATTGAAGTCACTGCTGTTCTGGGACTCCGATCCCGAACTCGGATTTGGGTCATGGAGCTGTCTTAATTTGTCGGGATGACATTGTAGAACCAATTGTTTGTAGCTGCACTTGATCTCATCAAAGCTGGCGGAGGAACTCACATTCAAAAGTTCGTAGAAGTTGTCAGGCATCTGCAAGGGGAATCAGTGATAACCATTTGGGGAAATTAAAAGTTTATATTTTACTTACTTTTAGTTTTAAGGAGAATATTTAAAATGTCACTTTCTTTTCTTATATATTTACTGCCCAACGATCAATTAGCACTTCAGTCTTAATTTGTCTTATTTATGAAGTTTTGGCAATAAATTGTGTATAAAATATATATAAAAGTTTAAATGTGATTTATTACTACTTTTGAATGATTTTCCAGAATTTGAGGTGCACAATTTACTGTACCCCAGTTCCACCTTCTGCTTCTTTAAGTTTCTATAATAAATGAATGACACAATCCATGCTACGAAGTATTGTGTTTCAAAAACTTTATTTAAAACCGCGTAAATAATTTAATTTGCATTATTTTTACCGAAAATGTGCGTTTGATCTTCGTTCCGAGGAGTGTCGTTTTCCAGCACTGAACGTTCTAATGTCAGAAAACAGCTGTTTGTTGTTTACAAAGAGACGCTCCGAATAATAAATAACATTTAATGAATATAATTAAAAAGGCACAGACACAAAACACACCCGCACAGTCACGTAGACTGACAGACGAAGCTCTGCTTTTGTTATTGTGAAAAACGGAAACGTCCCCAAGAAGGAGCGTGTGTGTGGACGTTAGTTTATTGTGTTGCTAGGTGGTGATAAATACGAATGTTCACTGGTTGTATGTTGTTTTGCATGTCCACTAATTGTGACTCCCGTTTGTTTGATCCCCATAAAAAAGAAAAGCGGTACACATGCCATTTGCACTTGGAGAGCCGAAAAACAAGGTCAACAAACTGGTTCGGCAGCAGCAGCCGAAAATATATACTGAATGTACAAACATATAAACAGTCCCCGTCCCCGCACACTCATTGACCCAATTTCGAAATTAGTGAAAAAGGAAAGGGGAAAACTAACATCCACAATCGCAGAAATTTAAGGGTTTTTAATGTGTGTTTTTAACGTGTAAAAACTTGCCTTTTATTCACGTGAGAAGGAACACCCGTTCAGCGGTAATTTGTTTACCAATTGGCTTTTTCTCGGGAGAGTACCCACACACTTTAGAACTTGTTTTGCCGAACTTTTATAGCCTCTTTTAAGAATTTTTGTATTAACAGAAACACGCGTGGAATACACGCCCGAAGCTTGCAGTCGTCATGAAAAACGCCGCTCTATTCGATTCACTTTTATTATTTAGTTTGAATAGCGGAGCGACAAAAATAATAATGTTTTGCTTAGAGATGGAAAAACATCGATGTTTGGCGATGTTTCGAAAACATCGATGACTTCGATGTTTTGTCTGGGAATCATCAATCCTTTCATAATATTCATTCTGCATATTTAGGAAAAATATCGTATAAATTGTATTTTTGAAATAAATTTTCTATATTTGTATGAAAAATTTGTGATTTTCATTACAAACAACATATAAAGTTTTCCGCTAAAAACATCGGATACATTGATGTCCATGAACATCGATGTTTCTCCACCTCTATTTGGCTTTCCTCATTAAGTTGAGCGATACTTATCGATAGATTGGCTTTAAAACTTTATTCAATATACTTGAAATGTACTCAAATAAAAAATAAAAAACACCCTTAAAAAAAATAAACATTTTTCCGCTGCGTAACAAATTTAAGAACTGTATACCGTGCTTAACAAATCAGTTTGGCTTGATTGTATCGGAAAAAAATACCTCATTAGTATATATATTTTAGCGGGCACCCCAGCGCTATAAAAAATACCACAACGTAGTAGAAAGAACTTCATTGATTTTAATATCCGATTTACACATTTTCAGCCGCTTATTGGAAGTTTTCCCCCATTCCCTACGTCTATAGTAATATATCGTTGGAGGAACGCCAAAACAAACCGAAAACCGCTATAGGAAAGCCTTTTAAAAATGTTTCGTGCTGCCAGCTTTTCCATTTGGTCTGGCAGCATGGTCACTCAGTTCGAACTGGTTCCGGCTCAGAGCAACCCTGCGTTGTGAACTATTGGCTGTCATCGCAACTTCCGCCTTCTTTTCGTGTGGTTCTTAAACATGACTGGTTTAACGAACAGGGTAAGTGCCGTAAAATGGCCAAACAGCGGGCCAAGCTGCTGTAAAATGTGTGGACAGTGTGCTATATGACATACCCGAGCAGTGCGTGCAGTAAAATGTAGAAATGGAGCAAGGGAAAGTCGTGTTTTTGGAGTGTTCCTATTGTTCCGCTTACACGTGCCGAAAAACGGCAACAATGCAAGCAGCATTTGTGACAATGTACAGTGGGTGAATATCAAAGAACCGAAAAACTGGAATTTGTACATTGCTTCAAGAAAACAACGTGCTAGTGAGAAAAAGTGCTCAACACATTTGTTTATGCGCTTGCCGCCAAACATAACCTAACACTGGTGGCGCTGTGATTGTTATTTTTGTTGTATTGACTGATTTTTACTTTCTTCGTTTCCAGACCGTTGTTATTGATGGTCGCGGCCATTTGCTGGGTCGTCTGGCCTCCGTTGTAGCCAAGTACCTGTTGCAGGGTGGCAAGGTCGCTGTGGTGCGCTGCGAGGAGCTGAACCTCTCCGGACACTTCTACAGGAACAAGATCAAGTTCCTGGCCTATCTGCGCAAGCGGTGCAATGTCAACCCGGCTCGTGGTCCCTTCCACTTCCGTGCCCCATCCAGGATCTTCTACAAGGCTGTTCGAGGTAAATTTTCATTCTAAACTCGAATGCAGCATACTATCCTGGGCGGAGCCCACTACAATGATGATTATTTTATCTTACCTACATTATTTGAACGATGATCCGTGTAACCAACTCTATACTGACGTTTTAAAATTGTGGTTGTGGTTTTTTACTAGTTGAACCCCTTATTAATATCTTATTTTCTTCATTTCAGGTAAGCTTCGGGATTTTGGGTATAGCCAGCCTCCCCTAATATCGTGATGAATATTACAATCTTACCTACATTATTTGAACGAGAAACCGTGTAACCAACTCGCAACTGAAGCTCCTTACCACCTTAACCTAATTTGAATGGATGTACTTTTACTTACGTGCCGTTCCTTCTTTCCAGGCATGATCCCACACAAGACCAAGCGTGGCCAGGCTGCCCTCGCTCGTCTGCGTGTCTTCGATGGCATCCCGTCGCCCTACGACAAGCGCCGTCGCGTCGTTGTGCCCATCGCTATGCGTGTGCTGACCCTGCGGTCCGACCGCAAGTACTGCCAGGTTGGCCGCCTGTCGCACGAAGTGGGATGGCACTACCAGGATGTGATTAAGAGCTTGGAGCGCAAGCGCAAGGCCAAGCTGCGCGTCACCCTTAAGCACAACCGCGAGCTGAAGAAGCTGACGGTCAAGGCGCGTGAGAACATCGCCAAGGCTGCCGAGCCCTTCAACAAGATCATCAAATCCTACGGCTACGAGGTTTAAGGACAACAAACAAGATGGACACAACTATATACGTTCAGATGCGTAGCTGCAGTTTTTTAAAAGAGAATAAAACAACATCTAGTTTAAAAAACAAACTTCGTCTTGGAGGGTGTATGATTTGGTTGCCTGAGAAGTGGAATTGACGCATTTTATAAACTACAAATGAAAGAAAACATATCATGTTAAGCTTGTTATAAAACTTGTTAAAACAAAAACGAGAATTGAAAATGGCGATACAAAAAATTAAAAGTACTTAGGCCAGATATTGTTATAAAGTGATTATTTGCACCGGCTCCAGCTTTGGCCTGGAAACTGTCGATGCTGTCCATCTGGGAATTGGACAAACTGGAATTTGAGGCTGTTAGTGAATGAGCGTCGGGATGCAACCGACCGACATTTTTAAAAAACGTAGATTAAAAAACTCAAATGCGACGTGAGGAAATACCCAATACGTCAAGTTTTTATACCCTTGCAGAGTATTATTATTTTAGTCAGAAGTTTGCAACGCAGTGATGGAGACATTTCCGACTATAAAGTATATATTTTCTTGATCAGCATCAACAGCCGATCTAGCCATGTCCGTCTGTCCGTTTCTACGCAAACTAGTCCCTCAATTTTGAAGCTATCTGAATCAAACTTTGCAGATAGTCTTCTATATGCTCTCACTACTATATATGTCGGATCTGCCGACTATATCGTATAGCTGCCATGGGACCGATCGGAAAATTTTTAGAAAAAGAATATGGATTGGAGTGGGCGGAATTGGCAAGATGAGGACGTCCGGAGAATGGGGCCGTCTTAGTGGTCGCTGGCTTGGTAGTGGGAAGTGTAGTTGTTGTTGCTG
>JAEIHY010005214.1:0-15422 GCA_018904565.1 Drosophila tsacasi
ATATGTCTGCTAGAAGTATTTTTGGCCGCTCTCCCCATATAAGCCAGACCACTGTGCAAATGTGTGTTCGAACTTTGCAAAATTGTTTTATTAGCTTTTGTTAGTTAGTTACTAGTAGAGTAATCTCTGCTGCTAAATCAAAATTTCCATAGATAATATTTCTTGTCCGTGTCAACCGGGGCAACTTCGTAAAGTGTGCACATAAATCACAGGCAGCAACACACGCTGCGTATGAGTGATTTATTAAACTGTTTTGTGCCGAAGTGAGAGGGCGAGCAGAGAAACTAAATTGATTTCATTGTGTGTCCTGGCCTGCATAATAAACCAAACAAAGTGCAACGAAAACTTTCAACTTTTACATGGGACATTTTTCAGCTTTTAAGGAGCCGAAGGACAGAGGACCAACTCAGTCCTTGGTAGCCATGGGAGCCCTGGGTGCCCAAGGAGCAGCAGCTGTGTCCGAGTGGTCATAAGGGGTTAAATGAGTTGCCTCTGTGTTACCAGTAGTGTCCAGCTTCAATATCGACCACATGTGGTTAAATTATGGCCAGAGCTGACCGCCCTTCACCATTTTCGTGCCATTTTTCCAGCAGTTTTCCGGGAAATCAATGAAACATATTTCAAAGCGTTAAGCAATTGCTTTTTAGCGTTCATTCGGCATGCCATTGCGGAGTGTGGACTGCGGACTGCCAATTCCCCACAATTTGTACCCCACAATCCGCATTTTAAGTGGTCGGGTACGATTCGATTGGATTGGATTCTCTGGAGCGTGTCCCTTATGGGGATTCTGGGAGCCAATTCCCCGGCTCTCGTCGGGTTAACTCAATAAAATGCAGAGTCCAGCATTATTTGCCAAATGAGCCAGAAGTAGTTCTGGGGCATTGTCTTCCTCCTAATGCTCTGACACTGGACCAACCCTTTTCATTAGCATGGCAGCCGACATTCCACATTTGATTGAGTTTGCGGCCCAACGCCAAGGAATGCTGATGGGTGGCCATGCATCATTCCGAAGGGGTCGACGGTGACCCCTGCCCCCACATTGATGGATGACCCTGCAGGAGGCACAGTGCACTGAGTTCTGGCTAGGCAAGTACCAATCAGACTTCATTAGGACCGAAGGCTTGATTGCAAATCCTAGCCGAAAGCCATGAGGTTCCACGACTTAAAGTTGGCGCAAGGATTAACCTCCCTCACCTGCGGGAGTGCACTTTAATTTCATTAAACATTTTAACAAGCCAGTTTCAGCAGGAAAATTCAAAGAATTCAGTTTATTCTCATGGAAAAAAATATTTAACTAAAGCTACCAATATTAATTGATATTAATAAGTTTAAAAACTACTGATCATTAAATTTGGTTTAATAAAAAAATCTTCAGACATAATTGAATATATTTTTCCCATCTGCAGAAATGGCATGTATATACCATGTGAAATGATGGCCTGCAGTCAGCGGTTTCCTTAAAAAATGCAATGGTAGGCAAAAAAAACACCCAGATCCTCTTCCTTCTGCTATGCAAATAAAATTTTACCCAGAGAAACTTTTTATTCAATTAATAGAAAATTTCTTGGAGTGGTCAATTAACCACGTGGCCACTGGTCTGCGGCTTAGCAGGGTGCAGGTCGGGGTTGATTTTTGTTACTAGGACGGCTAAACTTTGCTTCAGCTATTTGGCGACTTCATTTAACGTGGCCCGAACGGACTTTCATAAAACCATTGCAAAGTTTTCCCACCCATATCCCTTCGCCTGTCCTGTAATTGTTTTAACTTGCATTCATTTTAACTTTCTTTTTTTAACATTCTTTTTTAATTATTCCCAGCGATCCGACTTTCCAGCAAACTTTATTCTTTCATTCCCATTTTCCTATTTAAATGTTAACTCTTTTTTTACCTATTTAATGCCTTCGCCCTCTAGTTTTTTTCACTTTGTTAATTTGATTCAAGTTTCCCTTATCAGTTTTTTCTGTTCGCATAAAAAAATAAATTTTTGTGTAAACGGGGAAAAAGTATGGATAAAATAGTTTTAAAAACTTTTGCATGAAGCTAGGTGGTCAAGTTTGTTACCGCCGCTTTTAAGGTAATTTTTGTACAAGCCCGAAAAAAATATTAAATGCACAAAATTCCAAGCACTTTTCGAGGAGCTTGCATTTTTTCGGGGCGTCGAGTGGCGTTGAGAGATTATTTTCAAAGCGATTTGCGCTGTAAATTGAATTGATTGCTTTGAAAAAGGCAAAATTTGTTAAGGATCCTTTGGAAAAGCGGCGCTCGGTTAGAGTGAAAGTGGAAAGCTTTTGGGGGAAGACAAATATTTGAATGCTATATTTATTTTTGAATTTAAGCGGTTTACCCTAACTAGGCCATCGACACCATTAAATTTATTCATAAATTTTTCATATTGGACCATCAACAACGAGTTCAACATTTTGTTTTTTGATTAGATCTGCCTGAAAAATGGTAAATTTGACCCAGTAAATTGTTAAATCGCTCCCTGATGTGAAATTTGTCAGTACAACAAAAGCCCAGGCCATAGAAAAATAAAGAAAACCTACATTAAGGCTTATTGTTTAAGAATAATCTTGTTTATGATTTATGTTGTTTATGTTTTGTGATTTTGTGGGTTGTGATTTTTCAGCAGCTTGTATACATCTGAATAGAAATCCCAACTGCTGTCAAATATTTATTTTTTAATGAATTTCCAAATTGTATACTTTTAAAATGAAGTTTGCATGGTAAACGTTTCTCTTGGCATATTTTTAAGGCTCGGACATGCCTTATTTTGTTTCTCGCAAACATTTTGGGCTGGAATTAACTTACAAAACCCTTGTGCGGGGTATAAATGTTTATATATTCAATATTTCCAATGGCAAAATAAAGTAATGTGTATATGTGATACTAGTATATATAAAATATCCAACAAAAATATTCCGAAACTAAAAACGAAATCCCCTAAAATTATTTGTAATCCCATATTTTAGTAATCTCTTTTGTGATGCTCTTCTTGCCTTTTGGAGCTGATGTTTTCCAGATTCTTTACGACTACAGCCATTTTGGTGTGGCATTGTTTTCCTCGATACGGTTTTCCCGCTCTCCATTCGCTCAATCCGTCGCATTGATTTTCGCCCCAAATGGCCGCGAAGAGAATGCCACACAAGCACTGTGACACACAGGCACAACACAACACACACCTACCTACGGGTACGCATTCACCCGCAAACAAACACACAAAACACAGACGAGTTTCGCATACAATATGTGCACTTTATGCGCTTTGATATTTTATACATTTTGTGCGGCCCACTCAACGAGTTGTTTTTGCCTTGCCCGGGCAGGTCCCATGTTGTATCCATTGTTTGCACAGTCTGTGTGACATTTTTATGCTATCAAACATTGTTGCATCGAATTTACGGTGCGTATGAGTAACGACGACGAGGCAGTAGCAGTAGCAGACATCAGGAATAACCCCCTTTTGAAACATTTGTGGTGGAATATATTATGTTGTTGCCTTGTGACAGACCGAAGCCCGACCGACAGGCGTCATAAAAAACACACTTGCATTTATTAGCACTGCCCCCTCTCACAAAAGAAAAAATGAGACACGAAAAGGGACAAAATGTATCCTGGACTGGCGAAACTTCTGTTTTGTTGGTATTTTTTCCAAGTTGTGGCCAGGGAAAATGTAATTGAATAAAGTATTTTTCACATTTGGTCGGGCAAAAGAAAAATGTGTGGGGAATGCGAAATAAATTCAGGATTCCGAATTTAGGGAGTTCAGCCAAGTAGTTTTGGAATTTTCACGCTCAACTTTCTCAGAAGCAAGCCCTCTTCAAATCGCTCCTCTCCAAATAATGCGATTTAACGAGCAGTTGTAAAAGCAAATTGCTCGCCCTCGGAACATTTCCATAAGCCCCACTCAAATTATGAATGAAAATGTCACGCGGAAGGAAAATCGAAAACGAAAACGAAAATGAGGAGGAAAAGTTGAGAATCTCGAATCTGACTTACCGTCATGTACTCATCCAGGCGATGCTTCCAATTGTCAGATCTATCGATTAGATTGTTCCACTGCTCGGAAAGTTTTCCCACCTCCCGCCGGATGCTGCGTGTTAGCTCCCGGCTCTGCTCCTCGGCGGACATGTAACGCGACTCGGAGTCATGGTTGGCTAAAAGAACGAGAGATTATTATGATAAGAAAGCACTGGCAAATTTATGAAAATCAACTCGAGTCAAAGACAAAGTTCCGCAAAAGATACGAAGAAAAGACAATTGCTCCGCCATTAAATTGGGGAGGATGTTGCCGGCGCCGCCGACTCACGTGCGCGAGTTTATGAATTAGAGATGATATTATGGCTCTTAATGCCCGCCCGGGTCGATGATTCTCCTCTGGCAGCCTTGATTATGCTGATTGCAGGCTGTGATTAAGTTTGCAATAAAATAATCCCACGAACAGGTAAGCTCTGGGGAGAAGTCCAGACTGAAGCTCAAAGTTGAGTGAAAACAAAGGGAAACTCTAATTTGGCCACCGGGGTAATCAATTAGCCAGGCTTTAGAAGAGGAATCGAGTCCCGAGGTAAATTCAATAAATATCAATGTCTTTAATCCATCGATTAGCTTCGACGAGACCGCAAGAGCACCAGCTCAGCTCAACTCGGCCCTAGATACTTCTCTCGCTTCCGAAGCAATAACAATGATGGCAGATGAAAGGCCCTTCGGAAAGGCAGAGGGAAAATCGAAAAGGAAAAGTGTCAGGAAATTTGAAAGACAAACTGACGCGCTCTTGCGGCGAAGGGAAATGCAATCCGAGACGGAGAAGGAGACTCACCAACGGACGGACGACCAACTGACTGACAGACGAGTGGCAGCTGCTGCTGCTGCTGTAAGCCAACACAGTGACACAAAAAAGAACGGCAACGGGGCCAACTCGTCTCAGCTCAAACTCAAAGTTGGCTAAATCCGAATTTAATTTAATGCACGGACGGAGACAGCGAGCAACTTTTATGGCCAAAGGAGAGGTTGGACAGCTGGTAATGTGATGCTGAGCAAATATCGAGAGTTGAATACTTTTCCTCCAACTCCGCGCCAAGTTTTGTCGTAATATTCAAATTCAATTTAAAGATTGAGTTTATCGCTTTGCATGTTTTCTGCTTTTTGCTCGCCTCACTGGCACAGCGGCGCGCTGGCTGAAACTTTTCGTTTTCAATTTTGAATGCACAGGGAAATATTAAAAAGAAAAGGCGGAATATTGAAAAATGTTCTCCATATATGCAGGAAATTTTTATGAATACTATGAAAATTCTTTAGAAAGTTTGATTGATATTTGCTTGTATAGAAAATCGTGAACAAGAATGCAAAAGTTTTTTGCAATGAAATTAATTATGTTTCTGAATTTAATGCAATTATTTATATATCAAGTTTCTCTTTTATTTAAGCTTTCAGGAAAAGCCTTCTATTATCCTATTTCAATAATCATTAAAATTTATTTGGCCACGTTTTTCGAACAGCCATAGTGATTGGTGAACCACAAAATAAACAGCAGAATGGCCAAAATCAAAGACCAAAAGCCGGTCGGACCGGACCAAATCTCTCTCCCGCAGCTGATGGCTGGCACTAATAGCGTACTAATCGTACTAATTGCTCTGGTCGCAATTATCCTCGCCGGCTCCCATTGCCACCCACTGGCTGGATGAGGCCACAAAAAAATCGAAAACAAATCCCCAGCCAGTCACTAACCTAACCCACCGAGCTGCAGCCACATAGCCATTTGCTAAATTGTTAACTACAGTCTAAAAAAAAGGAACTCCGATGAGAACTAAAGCCAGATCTGAGGCTGCGATGGGTGGTGTGTGGGTGGTTGTGCCTGGTAGTGGTGCAAAATCAATTGCCAATTCTCTGGTTGCCCAACAACAGTTGTCTAGTTTTAGGCGCTCACGTACCGAAGTCCTATCCTTGGCCCTGTGTGTGTGCGTGTGCGGTTTTTGAGCTTGCTAAGCTTTTGTAAAATAGTTAAAGCAAATTCTTACATGTTAGTTTTCGTTGATTCGTGAGAGATATTCGACAGAAAGTTCAATCAATTGTGAAATGCTCAAGGAAGTAGTGTGCAGGGTGGGAATTGGGGGCGGGGTTTTGAAATGAAAAAGGCTCTGAATTCTATTGAGAATCATTTAATGTAAAATAAGATTGCTAGCATATACTATTCTGGAGGGTCTTATGCAAAGCGTTTAATGTATTTCACAAAGGGATTTTTCAAGCTTTTGAAATTAAAGCGAAAGAAATATTTGGTAATTAAAAGAGAATTATCAAAAGAGGATTTCTACTGTGGAGGACTAGTAACTGAATTTATTGTGGCTCGTTCAATTATATAATTTACAGGTTTAAAAATATATATAAGGGTAATGCTCTGATTTCGAAACAAAAACGTTTTTTATAATTATAAAAAATTTTTAACTTATAGCACTTGGTAAGCACAATAATTTGTGCTAAGATCGACTATGGACAATTGCCTGTTTTCAAGATAATTACAGAAGTCACATTTTCGAAAACCAGTTCAAGCACTGATTTGAACAAAAAGTAAAGATTTTAATGCAATTAATTTTAATGTGCTATGCATTGATTGATCTTAAAAATGTAATTTGTTTGACTTAAAAATATTAACTAGTTTCCTTTTAATTGAATTTAAGTCACTGTCGTTTTTTCATCGTTTTTTTTTAAATGTTGTAAAATAGAAAACATTAATGTGGTTTATTTTTAGTCTTCGATTTCTGTGAGTAATGTTATAAAGCAAAAGTCAAAGCATAATGTCTTTGTTTTAAAAGTTTTTATCAAAACAAAACATCACCTTTGTTTCATCCAAATAACAAAAAATCGTGTTTGCTCGAATTCGCACATTTCGAAATTTATTTTATAATATAATAAAGTGCTTCAAATTTGATCAATTTGAATATATCTTAATGCAATTTAAAGTAATGTTAAAAAAATGATTGTAGTGGGCTTTTAAGTTTTTGGACGTGATTATTCTTTCCGGAGAATGAGTGCAAAATGTGCCTGAAATTAGGGAATATGCGCGTATGTGAATAGCATTTTGATTGACTTTCTAGCTCTGTTTTGAAACACAGCATATTAAGGTTTAAAAATCCAAATAACCCTATAACTATCCCATTAAGCAAGGATTGTCCATCATTGCTTTAGCAGTTTATAGATCATGATTTTCTACCCAATGCCGACCCCCAAAAAATCCAATTTCAGTTTTGGCCAACGGACACTTGACGAGCACTTCGCGGCGAACCTTTTTGTGGTCCACTTAATGGGCAGTTTAGTGGGGCGACTTTTTAGTGTGTGGTGGCGTTGCGGTGGCGGTGGCGGTGGTCATAAAAATAAAACTTACCCTCCGTATCGCTAGTATCCGAGACGGCGGCTTCGTTGGCGATGTACTGACGACCGCTCGTTAAATTGCTCTCGACAATTGGCCGCTTATCCTCCAATTGGCGGCGAAAGGCTTTATGATCGTCCTGCAAGTGGAACGGCAATGAATGCAATACATAAATGAACGAATGGCTGGAGCTCCACAAAAATACACAAATATATACTATATATACTATATATGTAACGAACGAAATGGCGGATATTTTCGGGGCAATGATATTTGCCAGGACCATCAAAAATATAGTTCAAGTGGTCAGGGCCCATAAACTATCAGAGGAATGGCATCCTCTGCAGCCCGAGGCAATAAATTCTCGTGTTTAATGCATTTAGTTGGGGAATAACAAAATGCAACAATATAAAACTCTGGTCCTGGGTCTGCTGTGCCCTCCTAATCCTTCGCCCGCCGGCAAATAAAATCTTCAGGCCGAAATGTAAATGTTCGGCAGACCGTAACTTAGTGGCAGGCAATAGATTTATACAGTGTGCCCCCTGCTGATCCCCTTTTTCGCCAGCCCGCCGGCCTCCTTCTCTGCGGGGTGAAAGTTGACTCATTTTTTTCCAGCTGCTTCTCCGCTTTCTTTTCCTGGTCCCGGCGCTCTAAGTGGGGGCAAGTAAAATTCAAGTGGCTCATGCTGTGTTAGACAGTGTTTCCCCATTCCGAAAGTGGCCTGCTGCCTGGCTTCGGCTATCCACTTCTTTCCTTGGGTTTCCCCGGCTTCCTCTCGTTCCGTTACGTTCCTGGCAGGTCCCTAAGTGATTCTCCCCCATGTGAGGACGATGTGTGGTTCGTGTTTTTGACATAACAAGCATCATTTAACAATTATTTAAGAATTCCAAGCCCAACGAGTCCGCAATTTGGTCAAGATGGATCAGTTCGATAGAGGAGGTCTTATGGCTACTTGGGCGAAAGTTCCAACTAAACTCAGGTTTGTATTGCAGGCCATTAAATACATTTGTGTAGGGGTTCAGTAACCCAAGCCAATTGAAATTTATGGACTTTGAGAGGAAGAGAAAGCAGGAGGAAACAAGAAGGAAGTGTTCTAGGCCACGTTCTGGTTTTCTTAATAAGCTTGAAACTCTAAAATCAATGTAATAAAAATGTCAAAATAAATACATAGATAAATAAAATAAAAAAATATACTATTTACAAAATTTAATCCACAAAGATATTGGCATGTAAGTATTAAGCTTCATTAGATTACAAATGTAATTGGGGAAAATGGCAAACTAATTGCCTGCTTTTCAAGTCCATCTGCCATTAACGGATCAGTAGACAATTGCAAATTGATTGGAATGCACATTAAAATGGCCTGCACTTTCGGTTTATTATTTAATTATGTACAAAGCTATATTTGCCTAAATTATGCAACCAAAAGTGTCAGTAACCCAAACCACTTTTGGCATCATTAAGTCCCTGGAAACGGGTCAAGAGACCACACAAAACCAGTACTTCCACACAATTAGTTGGCAATTGAGGTGCGGCCCCCGGGGAACTTCAACGCAAAAATAAGGTTAAAATTGGGTCGTTGACAATAAGGTGGGAAATGGAAAAAGGTTGAGTGACCCAAAAAGATTATAAAGAACGAAAGGAAACTTACCAACTGCTTTTGCAAACTGGCGGCATCTCCTCGCACAGGACCTAGGCCCAAGGTGCTCAGTTCGGTGTCCTTGCGGATAACCCACTCGGTGAGTTCGCGGAGCGACAGGAGCAGGGCATTCCAGTGTTCCGAATTGGACTCCAGGCGATTCCTGCAACACAAATAAAATACATTAGTGAATAAGACAAGGCTGTTTTTAATTGAAGTCCCATTTCCATTAATTTTAACCACATCTTACATTACACTTTGTTTAATCTTTGAATTATTGTAATTAAAATTGTAAAAAATATTTAATTTGCTATTGGACTATCCTTTTCCGCAGTGCACAAGAAAAAGTGCTGTAATAATATTAAATTTAATTTGCACTTTAGAGCAGACGGGGAAGCATCTGTGCTGATTGCACCCACAAAATGTCAGCGACAATTTGTCTATTTCCTTGTGTTTCCGCACCGCCTTCCGGCACTTGCCGTCCTCCTTCTGCGGGGGGTATCCTCCTGCCCCAAACACAAATTTCCTCCTTAAGTGAGGTCTATTAAAGTGTCCTGTTTTGGCATTTGGCCGAGGGCAGAGCGAAAGCCTGGGCGCAGACACAAATGGGACTGCTCTGGTCTATGCTAAAATTCAGCTGTCGCTGTAATTGTGAAATGCCATGACATTTTATTCACATTTTATTTGGCCGGGCCAGAAAGGAGGACATCGAGGACACCGCCTTGTCCTGGCATATTTGGGTGCTGGCTGCATTGTGCTCCGGGAGAGAGGCAAAAATAACACCGAGAAAAATCTGAAAAATCTCCAACTCCGCGACCCGGTAATAACAATAGCCACAGCCTCATTGTCATCTCATTTTTCCCCTATTTCCCTCGTTTTTTCGTGATTTTCTTTCACTCGGCCTGCTGTTTCCTGCCTCGTCCCTTTGTCTGTTTATCTTTGGCGAATTCCTTTGGCCGTGCTCATTTCATTCCTTTATTATTGCTGCTCTGGTTTTGCTTATAATTAAGGCTTGGCTCTAGCACCTCTCATCATCATCATCAGCATTGTCGGCCTTTTTGCCGGGAAAACTCTGGCGCTTGCCGCACACTTTCGCTTTTCCCCATGCAAATAATAAAAGGAAATAACTTGAGACGGCCAAGACAAGGGAATTTTTCCTCAAATTTCAGTCTCATTGTTGTTCTCTTACCCCGAATTTCCTTTCTGTTTCTGACTAAGTTTCTGATACTTATTGACGGGGGACAGGCAAATTGATTGGGAAATGTATATGGAAAGGGTTGGTAAAGGGTTATGAGAACTTATAAATGGTAAATTTAAACGGATTTGAAAAAAGCATATTTTGTAGTAAAAAGTTTATTTTTACCGCCTAAATAAATTCAGTTGTAAACCTTTTTCCTTTTAACAGATTTCCCTTAAATCTAATAAATTAAATTGATTTCATAAATCTACAAAATTTTAATAGTAATAACATGATCTGATTCCAACCCATTTAAGTTCAATCAAAGTGCTCTTCATACTTCCAATGATTGATCGTCGTCCTGCCTTCATATCCATCATTTCAATATCATTGTTCTGCTGGTCTCACAGAAAAAACGCCGATTTAATCATCTTTTTCAACCCTCCAAAAACGGACTTAAAGCGAAAGGGAATCCGTGGAAAAGATACGGGCTCATCAATCTTCCCCCCAGACAGACAAACATCCCAAACGGCAATTGACGGAGGATTGAGGATGGAAAAAACCGAATCCGAATCCGGCACACCTGTAGAGATGCCACACGCAAAAAGTTTGCACAGTTCAAAGAGCCGGGAAAACTTTGCACATAAAATGACCCAAAGCCAAAAAGTGCCGCGGCTAATACAAGCGGACGGTGAACGGCGAACGGTGAACAATGGCCAAAAGCAAATAGAAGGAGAAGGAACCAAGGAGTGGAACTGCGATGGCAAAATGACGGCTACGGTGAAACTTTTCAAGTGCTGGGCAAAATATTTCATAGGAATTTATAAGCCAGCAGCAAGTCAGCGCAACGCAAACAACAAGTCCAGACAGCGGCGAGAAGGGCGGTGGCTCAAGCCAACAAACAACAAAGGAAGTGCTTCAAGTTTGGCCAACGGAAATGGGCCAGAGCCATACAGTTGGAACAATGGGCCTAACAGCCCAGATAGGGTCGACCAAAGTAACCACATCTGAGGTGTCAATCGTTAAGCTGTCTGTTTTCTCTAATTGAAAAGCACTTGAGTGAAATGCAAGGTAAACCAAAGCCGGACTTAAGGGTAAAAGCGATATTTTGGGAGAGTAATAAGCCAAAGCAAGGGCTAAATAAATATAAGATAGATAATGGGTAATTACAGAAAAGTTTCCATGTTCTTTTTAATGAAATGCACCATGGAAATTCAGTTAACCCTCGAAAAAACATTAGTTCATCAAGCCGGATTCTTTCCACAACTCCGGTGGCGTTAACTACCACAAAAGGTATGTTATAATTCTATGTTTTCCTATAAAAAATACCGAACAAGTAATGAATATAATGCAATTAACTATTTATTCCTTTAAATTAATAAAAAAATATATAACAAGACATAGTTTTTTAACATTTAAGGGTATCCTGTTTATAAAGGCTTCGATTAACCGCATATCCAATTTATTTTGATTGTCGCATTGACAAACAAACAATATAACGATTGCAACGCGGCTGGAATTATCGTCGAATTAACGTTGGCCGCTTTTTGGGGCGCAGCATCACGTATACGCCCTGTAGCCGCGGTCATTGGATAATTGCCATTTATATTCATTATACTCCTCATTCAGCGCATTGCTGCGTCATTATTCATTTTGGCCCAGTTTGGCCATCCGCCCAGCTCCACCTTCCGCCTCTGTTAAACACGCAACCGCCCGACTTTCATCATCGGCGGCATCAATATCAACAAGCGCCCAATATTTGTGTGCTCGGACCAAGCTTTTATTTATGAAATGGGGAAATTACAAGCCCAATAAGAAAAAGAACGCGGCAGGAGGACGAAGGACCAGGGATACTGGGACAGTGTTTGCAGTCGATTTCATCAATGACACAGTGTCCGTGGACCATGGAGCTCTTCCTCTCGGCTCTTCTCTCGCCTCCTCCATCACTTTTCACGCGTTTCGTTTCGTTTTTAATATTGATTTTCGTTCGGCGCGCGGCTTTGTCAGCCGTAAAGTGTCACGGCGCCGCTCGCTCATCTCCTCGCAGCTCGACAGCGCACTTTTCCTGCCGTTGTTTTTCCCATTTTCATCAGGACAAAGTTGTTTAACCCGCTGCACAAAAAGCCAGAGGGGAGGGGAATCACTTGTTTTCAGCTTGTTTAACATTGTCTCTGTGTTGCTCTTTTTTCCGTGCAGGGCTTAACGTCGTTTAATTAACACTTTAAGTAGTTTAAGGGAGGATAGGTCTTGTCTGAGAGGTTTCACTGCAGTTTGCCTTAGATTCGGCATCATTCATCATACGCCCTGTTGGCGGTCCAACAACTCCCCGGAGCCCAGGGGCACTTTACACACGGTCCCCTCGACATCGCATGCCCGTTTAAGCACTGGGGCCGAAAAAAGGAAGAAAAATGTATGGAGCTACTTTAATTCTATTCAGCAGATTCCAAGCATCCTCCGGCCACCCTCCTTGGCAAACATTGCAGACCGACAACAAAACCAGAACAGAATTGCTTCTACCCCCCGACCCGAATATTTCCTCTGGGCAAAGGCAAACAATTCCAGCAGTAACTGGGAGGGTGGAGTGTGGGGGAAAAAAAGCTATAGGAAAACAAGAAGCCGAAAGCACTTACCTGATTGCAATACTTTTCGATTTTAAATTATTCCATCGCTGATTCATTTCATCGAGGCGACGTTGCAGCATAACCGCATCCTCTTGCGAGGTGAGCGAACCCAAAAGTTTGCGGCCTGTGCCATCGAGACGATCGTAAACCACGCGATGGGTTTCAATTTCCGATTGCAGGTCCTGAAAAGAGCGGAAAAAGGTGGAAAATTGCGAAATGAGAACACGGCTGGCTTGTTACGATGCTACAGGGGTGAGAAAATGCTAATAAATTTGTGTGTTTGTAGTTGGAATTAATTTATAAAGCCGGAAAAAATGGAACACTGACTCCTAATAGGGGATTTTTCCCCGAGTCGTAGGAGCCTCGTCCTGCGGAGTGACAGTTCTGAAAGCTCTCCACCTGGCCAATTATTAACCGCATCTGTCGCAGCTGCTCTGGCGCCCACACCCGACCGTCATGCCTGTCATAAACTCTATGTTTTTCCCCATTTCCCCAGATGTCCTGTCGCGTGTCAGGTATGGAGCTTGTCTCGTGGACACACAAAGGGCTTAAAAATGTTAGCCGGTTTTGGTTTCTGTTTTTGTTTTCTCTCAAAACTATTTATATTTTTTATGTGTGGGATTTTGCAGCTTGCAAACTTTAAAGTCACACAGATATTCCATTGAAATATATATTTTTTATAGTTGGACAGATTTCTGAAGGCCCTGTACCCAAAATGGATTTATTCACTCTTCTCGCAGCACTCATCTTGTCCGCTATCCCACTGAAGCATTTATTTAATTGTATTTCAGTTAATTTAATCAATCAATCACTCGCAAAATATACCAAATAAACTAATTAAAATTGGAATTAGGCAGCGGCGCAGAGCGCACATAAAATAATTGAAATGGTATCCGAGAATCCATCCAGTTCCGCCATTTCTACTTTTTCCGAGAACGTGTGTGGGTGTGTGTGCCCCTGCCTGCTAGTGTGTGTGTGTGATTGTGTGTTTGCTAATTAAACCTTCATTAGGACGCTCGTTGGCTTTGTTGCAAGTAAACAAAAACAAGAAAATAAAAGGCAAGAAATCCCAGCCAACGACGAGTTCGTGTGTGCGAAATGAAGCTCCAATTAATTTGGCTTATGCATGTCACACACGCTCACACACCAGCACGCATGCACGCACACACACACACAAGAGCGGGGGCGATTCAATTAATGCGCAAAAATTGTTTATACGTCAATAGAGCGGAAATGGGCCAAACAAAAACAAGTCGGAAGCTGGCAAGCTGGGAGGAAAGGGGCAACGCACAGCAAAACACGAGGCATTTTTAATGAGGAGCAGCAGCAGCAGGAGCAGCAGCGGCAAGTGATGGAGTCCAGGATTTAAGCGGGGATTTTAAGGAGTGGGGATCGCGACACATGCGCCAAAGCCGATTAAATCAATTAAAATGAGAAAATGCGAGCGGCGGACGACGGAAAAGTGCCAGCAAAGCGGCAGTTACCAGCACGAATGAACGAAGCGCATTCCCTAGTCATTATCGCAATGCCATGTGTCGCTGTGCCACGCCCCTTAGGCCAAAGCAGGCACTCCTGCCTCGTAGCCCCTTCGAACTAATGCCGCTAATTTGTGCGACGAAAGACCACAATTTCCTGCATGAGGGAAGAGCTCTTTCTCTCTTTCTCTCTTGCCGCTCATCGCAAGGCCTTACCTCTTCACGTGGCATGTGTGTTGGCCAGATGTCCTTTACTCAAAAGTGAATAACGAACTAAACTGCTTTGGGGTTAGCCTTTAAATACCACTGACATGTAAACCTAATTAGGTAGTTAACTAAAAGGTGGCATTTGTTTTATTTACTTAATTATGGTTAAATATTAAGGATTAACCAAACTCTATTAAACGTACACTTAATACATTAATTTCCTAATAAACCTCCATTAGTTTTATTTCATAAATTATTTTGTTTACTTCTAAATACTCCTTGTAGGGTATCAGTGGGTGATTTACCATTTAACCTCCCTGCTCTTGTTGGGTTTATTAATGGCAAATGAAAACGCGGCCATATTCGGGACTCGCTCATAATGGCGGGGGAAGGACAACGAAGTGGCAGGGACCACGACCATTAGCCTGGGAAAAGGCTTCGTGGCTGCGGGCGGACAAATGCAGCCGTAAGCTGCTCTTATGTGCCAGCGGCTATAAATATATGGTTGTGTGAGAGTGTATGAGTGTGCCTTTCCGACGCGCTTTTGTTGCCTCATTTTTCACATTTCCGTTGCTTGTCCTTGCTAAGTCACGACATGGACCAACTAATACATCTACAAGAGCTTACTGGGATCCCACTATAACTTTATATACACTTGTATGTTACATACATAACATATATAGAGAAGCATCTGTCGGTGTGTGACTGCATTTTACCGTTTAAAGCGCCAATTAAGTAAATGCCGAAAACTGTTTGGCCAGACCAAAGTTTCTACAGAGAGAAAGAAAATTATAGCCACAAAAATCTAAAATCTATAATTATATAATAAATTACAATATATTACTCCTAATTGAGAGAGCTTCTTTTTAAGGCAGATTTAAGTTACAATTACCCCCTTTTTCTAATTCTATATTTACCAAATTGTTCACAGCATTTCTCCTTG
>JAEIHY010005250.1:0-14966 GCA_018904565.1 Drosophila tsacasi
TTACTTTAGAAATGATATATCGTTTTCCAACAACAAAACCATGCAGACCTGTGTTATTAGTGTTAGAAAGTTGAAGGGTACTATTTTACCATTTTTTTTATATAAAAATAATTCATTATTAATAAAAACCAGTATAGAACTTGGTTTAATATAATTACTTTATCTGTAGACTTACTTATTTATTATTTATAATAATTTTAGTTAGTAGCTTGCAAATTAGTGAAGTAGTTATTTCCGACCCCATAAATCATATATATTCTTGATCAGCATCGACAGCCTAGTCAATCTAGCCGTGTCTGGTAGAATAAAAAAATTTAAAAATTTTTTCCACATTTTTAAGGGGTTACATCGTTAAATTTAAAAAAAAAAATTAATTAAACAAAATATTGAATTCAGAATGCAGATTTTTAAAACTAATGAAAACTAGCACAGAAAACCTTTCCGAAATGAAATTAATGGATTTTTTACTAAGTTATGAACGATTTTAGTAATTCTTTGAATCAGCTAATTATGTATTTACAGAGAAATAAATGCCATACTTTTTGTATTTGTATCTTATATCGTGTAATTTGCCTTCTGAAAACCTTTCCTATTCTGTTTTACTTGTTTATTTATCGTTCATCTACAAAAGGTAATTTCTTTACAAATCGAAATAATATTGTTATGTTGTTTATCAAAAGAGTGTAATGTCACTGACCTGCTTTACTCTGTAAATTGTTAAGTTTTTTCCCCAGGCATTTGCTCAGGCGAGTATTTTTCGCTGTATGCACTGTAAGCCCCATGATCTCTGTTCTTGAAAGATCTTTCATTAACAAAAATCGCCAGTCATTTGGTGAGGCAGCGAGGCGATTGTATAAGAGAGACCGAGTGTATCCATTAGATGCATCTGTCATTCCGCGTTCCTCGTGAGCCCCATTGGCGTTGGGTCTCGTGACCATTGTTGGTCATGTGGTCATGTGGCCAAGGTGTCTGGCTGGCTGGAACCAGGCCGTGATGTGATACCGGCGGCAACTGGCGAACTAAATATTCAAAGAATACATTTCATCTTTTGAAAAATTAAGTGTTTTAAATTAAAACGAAACCAGAGGGAATAAATTAAATAACCGAAAACCTGTTCGTCACGTTGAACAAGACTCGTAAATTATGGCAAAGTATTGTGCGAAAACGCGCGAACATCCTCCCTTTCCCAGTCGCGTTTCTTTATTATATTTATAAACGAGTTGCCAAAGTTCACGAAACTGGAAAAAGAAATTTCTGATTGCTGGCTGGGCGCTTTTTAACTGAACTCGAGAAGAAGATGCCTTCATCAATTGAAATTGATTGATTCTAACGAAAGCGGGCGAAAAAAATATAAATAAATGTGTGGTGGAGAGAGAGGAGCAGCAGAAAACGGAATTGGGAATTTGTCAATTAATTGGACACAAACGGGGGAAAACAACAGCAGAAGCCGATCAAGTGACCACCAATAAAGTAATTACGTCACAAACTGCACGGGCAAAAAATGAAAGAATTTGTACTTTGACCTGAGAAAAGTCTAAGGTGCATTTCCTGATATTTTAGATGAGAAAATGTGGGGTTTATAAGCAAGGCAGAACTATTATATTTGATGTACCTACATATGTCCCACAGAAGTTCAAGAGTCTTGTTAGGAGACCTAGAGAAGTGCCCCCAACCGTGCGTTGAGATTGGGTACCTTAATGGGAATTAAGACCTATTCAATTAAATTTAAATAATTTCTTTCCGCCTTTTTTAATGTCTTATTTATTACCAACTTATAAAGGAATTACCTATAAATGAATAACCTTAGCAACTTCAACAAAAGATATAAAAATGCTTAGTACTTTGAACGATTGCAGTTCCAGCTCAGCTTGTTTTATTTTCCCAACATTATTCACGTTTTTTTCTATTTCTATTTTATTCTATTTCCAATTTCCTTATTAGTTATAATATACTCCCCTTTTACCTTTTTCTCTCCTATACAATTCTATTTACTTTTCCCTTTCTACTTACATTTTTCTAGCTAGCTTTTCTTCGTTTTTGTTTGTTGCTCCAGTTGCGCTTCATTAAAACTTTGTGTGTTTCGCATTTGCATTTTGCTTTTTTGGGGCTTGGTAATATTCCACTGGCATATTCCCCCATAACTCGTTAGGGAGGGAGTCGCATACCATTCGTTCTACTCATCCATTTATTTCGGGCATTGCGCAATCGTAGGAAATGCAAGGAGCACGTGACTGACATTAACTGATTTCAATAACGAAACAAGAGTGAGCTTTCCGTCAAGATAGTCACTTTGTTTAGTCGATATAGGGAGCTAGGTAGCTAGCTAGCAGTGATTGATGCGATTCGCATTGGAAAATTACGATTTCCCAAAATAGAAATGCACAAAAAATAGAATATAGTTCGGCCACAACCCATCATCATGTCTGGGCGGCCACTTGAGATGGTTTCTTGAAATTCCAGCGGCAGTACATAAATTAAACTCGTTATCTGTGTTCGCCTTTTGGCCTTATCTAATCGCTGGGTGTGATTAATTGTCGTTCAATTAGGCGAGCTTCAGCACATCCATTGAACACAAACACCGAACGTGCTGTCACCTGGGTGCAGTGCGAACATCATTCTTGCAAGAATGGAACTCGGAATGCCATGCCATATTTTTAATGGGGTTTTTCCGGCCTTGTCTTCGATTGATGGGTTTCCAAAGTGCACTGACTGAAGCCCATGCCGAGTCACTGGCAACTCATTAAAACGAATCTAAATACCAATTAGCAGCTGGGCATGCTCTGCCCTAACTAAGAGCTATTATTATTTTTATTAGTTATGTGGCAAGGCATAATTAGCGAGTTGTGATGGGAAAAGTAGGAGTAAGACCCACCTCTACGAATAAATAAAACAAAATTTCCATTGAAGGTGAAAACCTTGACATAATATTATAACTATTTCGGATTTCTAGATAATAACAAAGTTAAGAGTCTCCGTAGGGCGATTCTTATACATTTCACATTAATTTCACTTTGTTAAATACAATTTCTTTGCCTTTCTTACTTATATTTTAAAGAATATGTTTAAACAACAAAGTTACTGTTATAAATCAACTCCTTAAATTATTTTAAATACAAATACTAATTTAACTTCCTTGAAAAGTATTTAATTTGCTAATAAAATGATTTCAGACAACCCTCCATTGCCTTATCCCTATCTTTTAAACAAACATTACATCCTTGTTGTCAGTTACTTGTAATGCTTGAATATTTCGAGTACCGATATAAATCAATTGTTAAAAGCCATCAAGTTAATAGACAACTTCTAGGAATGAGCCACAGGCATGGTAAACAATTACAATAGCTTTGTTTACGATTATTCGAGCTGCCGAAATTCGGAAGGCACTCAAATTGATGAAATGTCAACACCGAGAAATGGCGAGATACTCGAAATGCCGATACAATTAGGCTAAAACTGTTTACCGCCGAATGGGAATCGGAGAGCAGTATTAACTTGAGTGGTAGACCTGCAATTAACCAGTTCGCCACCGGTTTTAGCCGGCGCTAGGCAGTCTGCGTCAGTGTTTATGTGTTGATTTCGGCGATACATTTTAGCCCCTGGTTACCAGGTAAATCCGACTTATCAGCCGGTGAAAATTCCTGCTCAATATTTGCAGCCCGCTTAAAGTACACCCGGGGATAATCGTTGGCCACATCGGAGTTCGCACGGGTCTGTTAAAATGCCCGAAAACAGCTTAGCATTTCATGGCTCGCATATCGCGCATACGCCGCGTGGTCCAATTTTAGCATCACCGTGCGATGCTGGGTTACCCGCCTCGGTCTGCTGATGTTGTTGTTGCTTTTCGGAGAGCGCCGAGCATCAACAAAGACCCATAAATCCAACATGCTATTGTACCCATGACTTTGTTTTCGTGCTTTTTTTCGTCATCATCATGGGTAAACATATTGATTTCGGCGCGTGGCTCGGCTTTTCAAGAGGTGTGTTTGTGCGGTGCGACCTTCTTTACTTCTTTACTCTTGGCATAAGCCAAAGGATTATGAAACATAAGAGTTTCCTGTGGCGGAGCTCTTTGAAGGCTCCTCCCGAAAGCATTGCCGCAAAGTTTTCACATTAAATGGGGATTTTGAAAGTCTCTTTAAACAAAGTTAAGGACTTAAGAGGTGGCTTTTTATTAAAACTTGGTGTATTTAAGTTTTGTGAAAGTATAGAAACTATAATTCTTTATTGTATACCAAATTTATGAAAGGTATAATGGATAAATTAACTACAATACATTAGAAACATTTATTAAAGTTAAAGGAGAGTATATTTTTTGCTTTAATTACAAAGTTTTCCCTTTTAACTAAAAATCTCCCTAGCTAGGTATTTTTAACTTCTATAATAACTGCAGAAACGTGTGTATACACACACCCCTTCTTTATCAATCAAAGAACTTGTGCTAGGCACTCTTATTTTTCATTGTTTCCATGTTTTGGTTCCGAAACCACTTAAACCTTAATCGCGTCTGCTCTGTCCGTCCACAAATAGTTCATGACGACGGGGAATCTTATCGAAAATTCCTGATAAATAAAGATGGTAATGCCACCACCTGCTGGGCTTTATCTGAAAAACTAGAAAACTGAAAGCGAAATTCGAATAAATGCCAATTCATTTGTGGCGTTGACTCGTGTCAGCCCGGCGGGGTTTGGGTTCCATGGATGTTATCCATTCCGCCGACCTTTTGTCGGAGCTTTTTGAGTCATGCACTTGTGTGGTTGCCTGCCTGCCTTCCTCTGTGTAAACAATTATCGTGGATTTTTATTGCATAAACAGTTCTGGGTAAGGTGGTAGGAATCACAATGAGATATTATTTGCTTCGCTTGCGATGAGTAAATTGTGCCATTTCTTGGGCTCCTTTCGCTTATATAATCAATACACGACAATGTGTTTATAATTAATGTGTCCATTTATAGTTTTCGCCCATCAAAAGGTGGTTCGATTTCCACTGATTCGTAGGTAAACACTGGCCCGATTGAAGTCCAATTCATTATCCATCCATAAAAAGGCTTTCGAGTGTCGTTATCTGTCTGGTAGCGAAAATCCCCAAAACAAATTCCCCTTTCCGTTGGAGTCTAATTAATTTGATAAAGCCTGAGACCGGTCTTAGGGGGAGAAATGCTTTGCACGCGCCTTCTTCTGCTGGAATTTTCTAAATAAATATTTAAGGTGTCTTGGCTAAGCCTTTAATATATTATCAAAAGAAATGTTGTATATGTAGACAGTCGAAATGCTGAGTTGTTGACAAATATCAAATGTTTTCTTTATTTTCTTGGCTCTGGCGAGAAAACTGCGCAAAAATCTTGAGGTAAACTCAAGGACGCTTCGTTTTGTAAAACATTTTCTTTGATTTATCTGTATTTTGGCATTATAACCGATCTTAGGGCATGAATATATAGATTTATTTATTTCTTTTATTTTTAGTTTTGATTTATTTGAAAATCCCTCAAAGTTCTTTAATTTTGCCTCTTAAACTGTACATTTTCAGACTCTAAACTGCTCAGAATATAATTTAAACTGAAGGATTTCAGCCCATAAATGTGTGTTAATTCCCATATATTCTTGGCATTTTGTTGCTGCTCTCGATCACGTCGCCGATTGACGTCACTGTAGGGCGCGTGCGTCTCTTAATTAGTTCGTCGTCTCGTTTGCTCGATCCCAGATCGGGGCAGGCAGGCAGTTGACCGGAGATGCTCCGATATTCGGTTAACCTAGAGAAAGTGACTCATCCCGAGCCGAACGACGCTCTCTCCCCTCCTCTCTCGCAGCTTTAATTGTTATTTTTACACACGTCGTGACATTGCACTTGAATTTTTGCGTATTTTTTGCCGTGCATATTTTGGTATTTGCTTCCCGTTAACCGTTACCTGTGTTGCCTGTTGCCTGTTGCCCGTGTTACCTGTCTTTGGCCTCGCTTTCTGAAACGATTTTCGATGATCCCATTCGCGTGTTGCAGGGGCTGGAAGAAAACAAGTGCATAAATTAATTCGCCTTATTAATATGGCCATAAAGTCTACCGGCTTGTCGCTAATTTGCGGGCCAGATTTATTTTTAAACCCAACCTCCTACTCGCCGCCCCCTTTTGGCAAATATCACACTCTGTCTGCGGGCCGCCGATTATACAGATCCCACTACCATAGTGATAAGGAAAATAGAGTGCAAGTGTCTCCAGTTCTGGATCCGAACCCCTGTTTACCGAAGCTTTTTCGCACCTTTTCGCGAAGAGCCGCCTCTCGCTCCGATCGATCGGGAATTCTCCCCTGCGCAGGCGCGCTCTCTCTCTCTCTCTCTAGCCCGCTCTCGTTTTCCCGCATATAATTCTCTATATAATTTGCGAGGTCGGAGCTGAAATGGGTTTAATAGTGATTCGGTGGGCCCAAAGAAAGCAACGCCAGCGTTCTCCGTTCTCCTCCTCCACAAACATTTTGCTCGGCTGTGTCCGAGGAAAAGCCACAAAATCAAGCGGAAGAGCCTCGAGAAAAGAGGCAAAAAAGCAAAAACAATTGAAAATAATAAATATTCGTGCCAAACGGGGCAGAAATCTTGTAAAAATAATCAAGATCCCGAAACATGTGAACTGCTGGAAAAAGAAAAGCAAGCAAAAAAAAAAATAA
The DNA here is from genome assembly GCA_018904565.1 of Drosophila tsacasi. Classification (NCBI taxonomy): domain Eukaryota; kingdom Metazoa; phylum Arthropoda; class Insecta; order Diptera; family Drosophilidae; genus Drosophila; species Drosophila tsacasi. The sequence continues at coordinate 6,651 of JAEIHY010005250.1, forward strand.
AACTAAGCTAAAAGCACTTGAGAAAACGGCAAATGTGAACAAGAAAATTTCAATTAGTGTTTATTGAAATTTATTAAGCGAGATTTAAGGCGTTGACATTTTTATTTGTCCAACAAAAACGCCTCTATTCAAATCAAGAGCTCCTGTGATCAAAAACACCCCGCGAGTGAACTGTAGTAAATTAATTGTGATAATAAATATAGTTAGACTGATTAAATTAGAGATTAACCCAAGCAGAATGACTCCGAGGCTCATAACTTATATTTTGGTAAATATATTAATGCTTTTGATAATAATTTTTGATGGAGAAATGTTAATTATTGTTATATAAGTAACTTGAAGTCAGGGGGCATCACTTTAAAGAGATTAAACAGGTTTTCACCTTTTATATATAAATAAATATTATATTGGATCTATTTTAACCTTATAATTATTTCATTAATTTATTAAATCGCTTAATAACCCAGTATTTCATCATACGACTCTTTAATTTACAAAAGTCATGTAAGAATTCAAATATGAAAAGGTTTTATTATCATTATTGCTTATGAATTTAATTTATTAAAGTGTATCTATAATTTCATGTAAGAATTCATATATTACAAGGTTTTGTTATCAGCGTTGCTTATGAAATTAATTTATTAAAGTCTATATATAATTTCATCATATTTTTACACAAGTTTAGCTTCTCTAAATATTTGTATTTTCCTTAAACTTGGCTTAGCCACTTAGTCTTTTAATATTTATCAATTAAGCCTCTCGTATAAGGGAGGGATTTTGTTTGAACTATGCCTGAAATGCCGCTGGACTTTGACTTTGATGATGGGTCATGACTTGGCACAAATAATTGTATTGAATGGAATATTACTCATACGACACGTTGAGCACTCGACACTTATTAACCCACTTAATTGTGGCCGGGGGAGTGACATTTATCGGTGGCTTTAATTGCTTGCAATTTTTAGCTACAAGTCTGTCACGGCATCGCCGATTGATTTTTTATCTCTAAGCGATTCTCACGTTAAACCCCCCCTTTTCTCTCTCTCTCTCTTTCCAGTGCGGCATGCGCCATCCCACAACTGGGCTGAACGAAGACGACTTGAGTCGTCTCACTGGTTCATCATCGTCGACGGCCTCGTGCGGCAGCGCAGCCTCGTCATCGTCCTCCTCCTCATCCTCGTCGTCCGCAGCCGCAGCCGCTGCAGCCCGCAATGAGGCGGTTCGCAGTCCGGAGAAGCCAATGCCAGCCCTGGCAGGCCCTGGTGAGCCCCTCAAGAGCCACCTGAATAGCGGCTTTACGTCCACCTACCTGCCCGAGATCCTACATCCGGCACTGGAATGGCAGAAGTCGTCGCGCAAGCGAAAGGAGCGCCTCGACAGCAGCTCGGCCTTTGGCCAGGATCGCAAGCTGCAGCGCAGCAACAGCGAAGAGCTGCTCAAAGAAGGAGGACCAGCGGCCATTGTGGGAACCACTGCCACTGGCTGCCAGGCCGCGGCCGCCGCCCATCTCCTGGAGGCCCAGTGCGATGTCATTCGTCGCGTTTCCTCCGAGGATTTTAAGCGAACGGCCAGCTATGCCAACTACCGGCAGGAGTTCGAGCGCGAGCAAGAAGAGGCCTCGGAGCTGGGGGAAAATAATGCCTCACTGGCTAACTTGCCAGCGGGAGAGGCGGCCAAGGAGCGTCCCCGCCTGGAGACCAGTCCGGCTCGCCAGCCGCTGGCCAAGGAGACCAGCGATGATTCGGAGTGCGAGCACGAGAGGCGTCGCAGCAGCGAGCGCTTCTGCAAGTCCCGCCAGCCGCCGGTGCGCAAGTCCGGAGTTGCCAAGAAGGGCAGCGGAGGCGGAGGCAGTGGCTCCAAGTACCTGCCCTCGCGGCGGGATGAGCAGAGCGCCTACAAGTACGATCTGTCGGCCCTGAAGTACGAACGCAGAGGTTTCATCAGCAGCAGGAAACAGCAGCAGCAGCAGCAGCAACAGCAGCAGCAGCAGGATCACAACGACAACAATTTGATAGACTTCCATCAGCAGCAGAAGGAGCTGCAGACCAAGAGGAGCGCCAGCATCTCACCCACGCCCACCACCAGCTCCTCGGCGGGCAGCGACGACAGCACCCCCACTTCCAACGCCGCCCCGGCGCCCATCAAGGCCAAGCCCCAGCGGCAGCAGCAGAGCCTGGATCTCACATCAGCCCAGGAATCGCTGCCCTGGGAGCGCGGCGACGAGCCGGCTCCCATCCTGAGCCGCCGCTATGCCCACTCTCGCCCCCACATCGGTGGAAACCTCGATGCAGCAGCCCAGCTTGCCAAGGCCATGCCGTATCCCCAGCAGCTGCCCAAGCAGGCGGCCACAGTTCAGCTTCACGCCGACATCAGCGACATGGACATGGAGCCCATGGACGCAGTGCGTGCCTTCAGTTCGCTGGAGAACATGCGCACCCGGGATGTGATGCAGCAGGTGCTGCCCGCCATGATGGTGGCCTTCCAGACGCCCGATGAGCGCCTGAAGACCATCAATCGCCGGGTGACGGTGCTCAAGAAGAAGCTGGTGCAGCTGGAGGAGTCGCTGGAGCAGCGACTGGGCTACAGGCCGTCGCAGGCGGAGCGCCTGAACGACAAGTACATGAAGAACGCTCTGGCCGAGTTGAGCAAGCTGCGCAAGGAACGGCACGAGCTCAAGACTGATCCCATCGCAGCTCTGGGCCTCAAGGTGGGCAGCGGCGGCGTCGGCGGCAGCATTGCTGGCCAGGAGGTGGCCAAGAAGCTGGAGCGCATGAAGGCCACCCTCGCTGAAATCGAGCAGGTAATAGATGGGGTTTCTTTCTTTCTTTATTTTCTTAAAAATCAGCCAAATCACGAGACACATTTTTATGACAATTAGCAAGTGGAACGCAGACGTCAGAGAAAGATGGCGGGTATAATGCGGAGAGGAGGGGTCTGTGGATATAGTATATCGTAGGATAGGAAGATGGCCGCGACAGCCGCAATTTGGCAATAACTTTGATCTTGTTCCATTGTCAGCAGACACTTGGTAAACATTTATTTTGTGTTGGTCCCAAAAGAAAACAGGGAATTAATATTTAGGAAACTTTTAAGGGGGAATACGGGGTAAAGGGTATAGAAATGGGTCTATATTAATGCATATTTACATAACATATAGCCTGATATTATTCCTATTAAGTTGATCAATTTTTCTAGCCTCATCAATCAACCAAAATCATTTACATAATTATTTTCTGGCTACTTCCATGGCTTCCCTTGCTCATGTCCAACAAAATCAATTCCCACATTCCAAATTGGGCGATTATAATGAGATTTCTATTTATACATCTTCATATACTGCATGTATTTATGGCTTCTAGACAGGCCTCCTCTGCATATATTGACAAATTAATGATACATTTGTCATAGACAAACGCCGCAGACAAACACTCTCTGGCGGCCCAAAAGGAATCCACTCGAAATTGAAATTGAATTTCTGCCAAGAAAACAAAGTGTGCGCGAAATGATTTTTCCCTTGCTGCTATATGGCTTGCTGTGTGCAAATGGGAAATGGCCAAAGAGGCGAAGAAGCGAAGAAGCAGCCATCCAAGTGCCAAGCCATATATTATTGCTATACTGTAACGTATTATTATTTGTTTACACTTCGGTTATATATTCCGCACTTGTGTTTCTATTTCTGTTGCTACGGCTCTGGCATCTTCGGAACTGTCTGCCGCTGTCGCCGCCCTGTCATTGTCAGGGTCGAGTAGGATCATAAACAAATCAAAAAACCGAGTAATGCTGATTAATTGTGTTGTTTACCGCTGTGGGTGGTCTTTATCAGTTCATTTTTTGTGCGAGCTCCTGTGGCATTTATTGCGGCTTTTTATCATAATTTAGCCATAGGGGAAAGTTCATTTAACGAATTATTTGTGGTGTAGATAAAAGCATTTAGCCTAAGTTCACTTCAAATCCTCATTTAATGCAAATTTTGAAAAATGACTCACCTCTTTTCTCCTTATTTTACAGAACCTCAACGAGAAGCGCGTGAATGGCCATCGCTCCGAGCAGCTGGAGGATCTGAATGCCGACCAGTTGGTCCAGGAGAAGAGTGCCGTGCAGCATGGCCTTCTCTACTTTGAGAGCCTGTACGGTCATCCCATCACCAAAGAGGAACGCGATGCCGCCCGACCGCTCTACGATCGCTATAGGCAGCTGAAGCGTTTGGTTTCTCGCACCGTGGTATTCGGCGCGGGCACTGGAGTGCCAGAGCTGCCCACAATTCTGGAGCATGAGGCCATGGTGTTCGAGGCCACTTCCACGCCGCTGCAGTATTCATCGAACAACAGCACCGAGACCACCAACTCGCCCAGCGACTCGAATGCGCCAAATACTCTTACCCAGAACGCTTCCTCCGATGAGTCGACGACCACCACCACCACCTTGACGGGTCCGGCGGCTGGAGTGGCTGCCTCGCCTCTGGAGTCGGCGGCGGCCAGCGAGAACATCTCGTCGCTGAGTGTGGACCAACTGTGGGAGCAGCTGGATCGCGTTCGCGACGAGAAGGCCCTGCTGAAGACCACCATTAGGGAGTACGAGTCGCTTTTCGAGGAGCAGAACGGTCGCAAGATGCTCAAGCAGGACCGCCGCTCGCTGGAGACGGAGACCTATGCCCAGTACAAGGAGAAGAAGGCCAAGGTCCGGCTGCTGCAGGCGCTGATCAAGAAGCACATTGGCCAGTAGTAAACCTGGATATCCTCCTTCCATTATTCGCAACACAACACAACACGCATACGAAACTTATTTATTTCATACCAACCTAGACTTGTACGCGAATTATATGTAGTTTTTAGACTTACATTTACCATATATTCTATAATGATACATTTTATGGATATTGTTGATTCCTTATTGTTTTTTTAAAAAACATCTATTGAGTAATTGTAATAAACGAAAACCCAAACAAAGAGAGGAGGAGAGTGATTGGAGAAACGAGAGAAGAAAGTAGCCGCAAGACATTTGATTCATATTCGACCCATTATATGTACCATTCAGACTCCCGCACGGAATTGATATTGTAACACGCCCCTTGCACCACAAATCATACTTCAGTTCGATGTAAATCGTCATTGATGTTAAAAAATGACTGTATTTGGCCTTAGTTGTCCCACTCCAGAGCGGGGAGCACACACACCTCGTTTGATTAGAGCTACTCTACGATATATATAGTTTGTAACGATCGAAAGGAGCAAATCAAATAATTGGAAGAACCTTTATAAGTGTTGTCTGGTAGCCATGAACCTTTTATATCGACGATATCTAAACTAGAGAGACTCTAGAGATCAATATACAATACTACCCCAGGCATTATCTAGTTGTGCTTTCCATTAAATGTTTCAGTGTGCAAAACCGCACGCAACCCCCATTAACCGGAATCAGAGATCAGAACTAGGGATATAGATCGATCTTTTAACGTTGCCATGAATCGAATCTGATATATCGGACCAATATAATCGGAGGACAAATAAATGTAATAACATTTTTCGGATATTTTCAATATATCAAGTTCAGACATTTCCTGTCGACATACATCCCTAACCAGAACCTTCGGAGTCGAGACGATCACAAGCTAGCATCGGTTGCAGACCCAGAGATACTCTCTGGTCATTTGGTAACGATTTGATTTTGTTGTGCAAACAAGCAATTGGGTTTTTTGAACGTGTATGAGCCCCCCGCCCCTAAGCCATGCATACGATAACAATATATTATATATATGGAATATTTACAAAGATAAAGATAAAGCCAAGCAAATACATATGTAACGTATATATTTACATGTTTACATATATGTACACACATATAGGACTCAACATTTACAAATTGAATATTCTTATATATGTAGAGAGCCCACTGAGTTGGGCCGCAGAAACAGAAAGAAGCAGAAAGCATTAACGTATCTCCCAGCTAACCGAAGCGATTGAATGTCTATGAAATAAATATATCACGTTATATTAAAATAAAATCTGTGTTTATTTTTATTCAGCGATATGGTTACATCAGTTTTATTTTAGGATCATTCGTAAGTGCGTCTGCAATGAGAGATAAGATAGAAATTAGTACTGCAGTGTTTCAAAATATTAATCACTTCGCTTGAAGTGGAAATGACGGATCAGTCGCGTGGTATTATCGACAGGGAAATTCTGCTATATGCTTGTCAATAGGTCTTCATCATATGATATGGGGGAATGATAAGAGGGAAAGTGAAAGAGCATGCTTACCTATATGCCTCTCGCTGGAAAGTTGTCCTTGTATATATTCCAGCTGCAAGTAAAATTAATAACAGAGCATTACTAATAATGTCCACTTTGGAATAATTATAAAAACAAGTTGATTAAGTCAGCTTAGTGTATCATCAATTGTTTTTATGACAGGGATAACTGTTTGGCTTAAATAAAGGTGTTCATCATAGAGATCGTGTTTATGTTTGTTACAGTGCAACCCTGTAGTCATTACTAACCTGTTATAGTCCAGTGAAATCTGTTTATTTTGCCACTCAAAACCACATAATTGAAAACCTACAAGATAAAATATAGGAATTGATTAGAATACTTTAAATACTATAAATTTTGTTCGAAAATGTAAGTTGATTCAGTCATTAAAAGTTAGCAACACATGTAAATTCAGTTATATGCTTGTCTATGGTTTTGTCATCAGATAAAGTTGTCACAGGTATTAGGCATAAATCATATACGCACCTTAAGCGGAGAGATATCATCCGAAATTATCACCAAGATACCTGAAGGTACAAGAGAAATATAGCTTTAATATATAGTATTTAATAGGAGCAAACATAAAGTAATTAAAGCACAATTTATCAGTATTTAATAACCAATCGACATCATTTCTCCGACTGGGGCGGTATACATAAGCATCATTTTAATTTAAAAATATTTTAAAATTTTGTTAAAGACTTGCCTCTCTTTTTTTCAATGTTGATAGTTTCAAAAGCCTTTTCCTTCGTCTTTTCAGATTCCAAACTCTGTAAGAAAACAAAAGCAAACATCTTAATAAGTATATCCTTGAAGGCATTACATATACGAGTTGTAAATGTAAATTATCAGCAAGTAATAACCAATCGACATCATTTCTCCGACTGGGGCGGTATTCAAAAACATCACAATATAAATTAAAAGTAAAATAAAGATTAGTTAACCTACCTTTAACTCCCCAAGATGTTAGGCCTTCCCAATGCCATGATGTTAGTCGTGATATCTGCAATAAATAAATTAACAGATTATAGATTTTGCATACAAATTACCAACATAAGGAATTTGATATTTAATTATTCAGCAATTTAAAACCAATCGACATCATTTCTCCGACTGGGGCGGTATACGAAAACATCATGAAATAATATAAAACTATTTTAGTAAAAAGTAAACACACCTTTTTGTAGAGCAGGCCATTATTCTTTCACACACGTGGCACAGCAGACCTAAAAGTAAATAAATAATATATTAGACAAGCTCATAAAAGAAAATCTTGATTAGACAAATGTAATTTGTCAGCTTATTTTATCATCAATTATTCTTATGACAGGGATAACTGTTTGGCTTAAATAAAGGTGTTCATCATGAAACAGAATACTTGATGATGTGTTACTCTTAACTAACAACTTACCTTATCTAAGCAGAAGTTCCCCTGACATTAGGGATCCAACGACTTATTCCTCCTATAAAGAGATTGAAAAAGCAGTTAGACATGCGATATATTGACAATATTCAGACATTTTATCATATATGCAATCAGCTTGTTATATCATCAATTATTCTTATGACAGGGATAACTGTTTGGCTTTAAATAAGGTGTTCATCATTGCATATACGAAGGTATGGCATTCTATTACTTTATGCTTACCTTTATAGGAAGAGGGTCTTGAACGTTAGTTGTGGCCCCAAATCAGTCAAATCCTGAAAGAATGGCACTTTAAAATAGGTTTTTGAAAATACTTAAAAGCTTTATGCATTTTCTAAAGTCAGTCGTGTGAAAATCAACATGATTATTCGGTTATATGCTTGTCTATTGGTTTGTCATCATAGAAAATACATATTCTTTATTTATTATTTATAAAAACTCACCATTTTTAATGACTAAGCTACGAAGATGTCTGCAAGCGCTCATTAATGTTACCTGTAAATATAATAATACAGGTTTTTCTATAGAAAACATTTTAAATCTCTAAATTGTTATTTGAAAAGCATAAATCAGCAATTCATGTTTTGCGTTGGATATGGAACAGTTTTCTTCATAAAATATCAAAGCGAGCTGGGTAAATGT
>JAEIHY010005256.1:0-36237 GCA_018904565.1 Drosophila tsacasi
ACCTTGAAGATATTCGACTAACCGCAATCTTTAAATATACAACATTTTAAAACCTTACTGAAAGGGTATTTAATCTTCGGCTTTGCCGAAGTTAGCTTCCGCTCTTGTTGCCTTTATCTTCTCGCACCATGCCTAGCGACCAATTGTCGAGTGCTAAGTGCGTTGAAATCGAATTGAAAACCGAATTGAACTCACAACTGGGAAAATACATTACTTTATTTGCGTGTGACTGAGTGTGTGTGCGTGTATTGCATCCCATATATAATTAATCCAAACGAAATTGGCACTACCGTCGAGAGGGGGGGGTGTGGGGCGGAGTGTTATAAATCGCCCGAGGAAAGAAGTTTATTTTAAAATCCATTTGCCAGTGAAATCAATTCCATTGCAATTGCCGCAAAAGTGTGTAAAAATAATACAAGTTAAATGTGTTAACGGTTATTCGTGAGAAAAAACGCGCCGGTTTTTCTCCTGCAACGGTAAAATCAACAAGCAATCGCCGAAAGCACGTCTCTTTCTCTCTCGCTGTAATCCAATTGAGGTTTGAGGGCAGCCTATACCCCTCTCCCTCGCGCGCGCCCACGCAATGTCGCTGCTCCTGCTATCGCCACTCCTCGCACTCCTGTTGCTCTTGTCCAGCAGTGTGAGCGAGACGGCTGCGGACTATGAAAACACCTGGAACTTCTACTATGAGCGTCCTTGTTGCACTGGAAACGATCACGGCAACAACAACTACGGCAAACATGGGAGAGGTAAATGAACGAAAAAAACAAGGATTAAAATACATTTGTTAAATAAATTTATATTTCATGTTCACAGGGGTTTTCCTAGGCTATTTTTTAAAGGGTATTTTACGGTAGCAAAAACCGGAGAGTATTTGCTGGTCTAGAAGTTTTTTAAATTATTATTTTAAGCTTGAATTAACATTGGAGATTCTTTTTAAAACTAACAAAATATTGCCGCTGTCACTTAAATTCCCAACAGATTGTCTTTAAAATTTGGTAACTATACTAGTGTATTTATAATTGTATACTCTTCCAAATTCTTCTCAAATTTAATTAAAATCAATATACCAAATATAAATAGAGAGGGTATTTCAGACATCGGTTTCCCCCGGGGGCTTACACTACTCATCCGTTTTTTAACAGTTGCAAATATTATTTTTCAATTTTTCAGGCAACAACAAATTTGTAATTTATTTGCCATAATATTCGCACATGTTCTTTGTGCCTTTATTATTTATCTCGTTCGGTTCGGTTTCAATTGCATCTATTTTTTCTCGGTCCCGATTGGGGCCATTTTCCACTTCCATTTTGCTGGACCCGCTGCTGGGCGCATTGTTATTGTTGTTATTATTTATAATTTGCATATTAATGCGCGGCATTCACAGCGAATATTGCCGGGCTGTGCAATTGTAAATTGTTGCTATTCATATGCATATTTCATGTTTAAACAAATACCAATAATGTAATCATATTTTAACCATATGCAGTCCCCGTAATCCACAAAGATAAATCCTGAATGATATATAATTGACTGTTGTGTCCCCTTAATGCTGCCACCGAAAAAGAATGTAAAGACTTTTCCATTTTTAATGAGAAATCAAAGTCGATTCCCAAGTCCCACTGTTCGCTCCAAAGTTTGACCAGCTTTATTGAGTCATTAAGGCCTAGGAGTTATTTAAAATTCAACTATGTGAGCTCCGAAACAGGTTTCTGGCCATTTTATGAGTCTGTAGCATGTTGGATTTTGCTTAATAATTTTGGGCAGCATTAATTTATCATTTTGTGGTTGATTGAAAAGTCCCCCAGAGTTCAATGGATGCCGAGGAGGAACAGCAAAAAGCTATCAGAGAACGTAGAAAATGTTGTATACAAAATTTAAATATCGTTTGGGTTGGCGAACACAACAACAGAGCTTCAGGCCAAGACCAGTAAACATTTTCTAATAGGTTCACGTGCCAGAATGCTGGTCATGGCTTTTCCGCATTTTCTCTCCCAGCTTCCCCCCTTTTTCTCGCTATATCTTTAAGCTATAAGCTATAAGTGCAGCATAAAACTTCACGTGCCGACAAGAACTTTTGGTCCTTGCCGCATGTTGCACTGTAAACTCAATAGCTAAGCACTTGCCCCCGAGAGGAGAACGTGAGGCGATTAGGGGAGCCTTCAAGCTGTTTGCGCATACTTTACCAGAAAGTTCTATACCACAATAAGTGTATGGGAAGAAAACAAAGAAATATCTACAAATATGGGCAAAATATTAGGTTTAAGGTTGCTTTTTGGAAACTATATTACATTAAATATTATGTAAACAAAATAAATATAACAAGGAATACAAAGTAAAACAAAAAAAGCCATGAACCATTAGAAAATGCATCTGAAACTCCTGCTACTATTTCTGTGACCGCTACTGTGTATCGGAAAATACAAAATAAAAAATTAAATATATACTGCAAAGGCTACAAACATAGAAGGTGGAACGCCGCACCAGATGCACCATATAAACCCATCGTTAAGCAATAAATTAAAACACTTAAACCGCAAAGCACACAAAATGCAGCGAACTGTATGACAACAAAACTCTAAAATGTCAACTATAAATTCCCCTGTTGATGGTTAAAATTTATTTTCTGTTTTTTTTTTTCCACCCCCTTGCCTCCGTTGGAATGCATGAAAAAGCACTATTTTTATTGATTTAAATGAAATTAATTGCACTTCATTTTGGGGAATACTAAATTTATGTCTCTCGGTGGCATTTTCCTAGCCCCGTTCCTCTGCATTTCCCCCTCTTTCACCACCAGACCACTTCAATTGGTTGACTCAGCGGTTTGACAGATGTTTTTAGCGACGACTCTTTTCCCTAAATTCTATTTTTATATTGTATCTTTCGGTCTGTCTGTTGCTTCCTCTTATTCGTTCTTCTTTTCTTTGTCTCCTCACACACATGAGATACAAAGATACAAAGTTCGCCTGCTGTTTGACAGAAGGTGTAATGACTTCATTATAAAGACCAAACCCATGATTATTGACTCATTTCACCGGCAGGTAGCTGAGGTTGAGCCTCCTAAAAACGTGTTGGATTAACACGAAACTGCAGGCGTCCCGCTGACCTTAAAAAAAAAGGAAAATAAATGGTTAACAATGCTGATGAAATTCACACAATTGGAAATACTCAATCTAGATTAAATATATTTTATCTAAATATATAGAAAACACTTAAGAATTACTGAAATATCAATTTAAGTATAGCCTATAATTTCTAAAACTCAAGATTACTTAAACCTTGTAGCAAACTTTTTCCTATTTATTTTTAAGGCTTGGATTAATTTTCTATTGCCTCAGATAAAGCCGCAATCTAGGATTCATTACAGCCAGTAGTTGTCTCCCTTTTTTTCTAAGCGCAACAGTTTAAAGAGCTTCTCAGTACATCTTTCAGGCTGTAGGCACACTGCTGACCCATTAAAACGACAAAAGCGATAAAGCTAGAGTGTAGTTCTTGCCCCCGAGTTGTATATATTTTTTTTAGGGAGAGTAGTAGTGCCACAGCAAGCTCCACTTCATCGTGGCAATGTCAAAAGCTGTTGACACAGTAGCTCATTGAGCCCACCCCTTTGCTGTAGACTGTAGAGTCGTTGGGTGCCGGTTCTCTCTCCGGGAGCTCCAGGCGGGGATTTACCTGGCTGTGAGCCTGCAATCGGGGCCGAGAACTGGGGAACCACCCAAAGCATGTCAGGCTTGGTGCGGCACCACGCTGCTCACAATGAAAAGTTTCCCGCGAAATTGAATTTCAATGCAATGCCCGACACCTTCAGCTGCAAAAGTGGGGCTTAATAATGTTTCACTGCGAACAAGTGGCAAGTGGCGAGTGGCGACGACTTGCAAGTGGGAGCAACAAGCGGCGGCGGCGGCAACATCATTAAAAGTGTGTTTAAAGCGGGCTCTTTTCCTAAGTTTTAGTTGGCCAGCTGCGAACGCAGGGAAAATCACGTTTCGCCTTTGGACAACTTTGCTAACTCCACTTGGAGAAAAAAGCGTTCTAAAATCATAAAAACTTCTTGGCAAGAATAAAAAGTTTTTGATAAAGTTGGCAGGACAGCGAGAGATCTCCTTCAATCGGAAAAATTGTTCTGAAATGATGATTTGATTTGTGCAAATATATAATTCAAACCAGGATTACGACTGTGTCTTGTCAGATACTATAATATTTTATAATTTATAATTTGTTTTGGGGGTTTTGTTTCCTCCAGTGCCCTTGCAAACAGTTATGCAATATTCGATTGATAAAGCCGCACTTTATGTAGGCTGTGTGCGCGGCTGATTAAAGCAGAGGAAGTCAGTCAGTTTATCGCCCCCGAGGGCAAAAGAAATATAAAAAACGAGCTGAGGAAAGCAGGGAGTAGGAAGCTGACAGAGGAATACCGATAGCAAAGTGTCGCAAAATGTTGCAAAAGCAATTAGCACAGGCAACAGGCGAAATGCAATCAATCAACTGCAAATGCAGTTAGGCCACAGATTCTGTCGTTTGCCATAATTCAATCACCTTAAATTGATGCAAACAACTCGCTTAACGTTAATTTCCATTTAGCCCCATCATTTTAAGGTGAAATTTAATTAAATTTTCATTCACAGCCCGCCTGTGTGTGTGTGTGTGTTTGTGTGTGCTTCGGCTTAATTGACTTAGCCTAAGCATGCCAAAGACCAAAATTTGCATTCTCTTTTGTCTGGCCAAAATATGTTGCATATGGCTAGCAAGCAAGTTGCGGCTTTGTGTGCACTTAAGTGGCAACAGCATCAAGACTTTCATGGCAAATTAAGCGGGCCGCAGAATGTTTTACTTGCCGAGCAAATTTACCATAAAGGTGCTGGGGTTAGAACCTAACAGAAAGAAAAAAAAATAGGATAAAAGGAGCTATTATTTTAAATAACGAAGTGGGGAATACTCTACTTTATTTTTTTAGTAATGTCTAAATATAAAGATAAGATATAAATGTATCTTAGATTGATTTCTAATGATTATATTCGCAATACTTACTTAACATTTAATTTTGTAAAGATTTCTTAATTGTTTTAAGATACACGAAGTAATAAAAATATTTTAAAATACACCAAAAGATACTCCGTAGAGAAACCATTGATCGCATACTACAATTTGGGATATGTGTGAATATGCTTACTTCTATTTTATAATGCTCTTATCCGCAAGGGTATAAAAAAGAGGTTTTAAAAACTATTTCAACCGTTTATGTGGCCGAAAAGACACACACTCACACACGAGCTCGTCAAATGGAGTTGCACCATGAAGCAGCAGGACCCCTTCTACCTCAAACTCTACCATGTTTTAACCGAAAAACGAAACAGTTTCCGCATCCGCATTTTGTTGCGTTTTTGTTGCCAGCTTTTGGGCGATGTCCAGGCTATATACCTCCATACTATACTATACTATACTATATATGTTGTTGCCGGTGCAGTTTCTACTGCTGCTGCTGCTGCTGCTGGTCTGTCTAGTGCTGTTTTGACTGCTCTTTTCATGCTTTTTTATGAGTGCGCTAGCCGGGTAAATTTTTTTTTTTTGCATTTCTGCTGGTATTTTGCAACAAAATGAACTTGCCGCTGCGCATTGCTGCTGCCATAAAATGAACTAAATTGAGTTGAAAATGTTTCGCCCAGAACAGCCACCACCCTCGCCGAATTTCTCATCGTCGGAATTTTCATTTCTATATTGTGTAGTGTAGAATTAAAGCTGCAGCAGCAGCAGCAGAAGCAGCAGCAGACCCGAAGCCTTTGGGCATTCAGGCACGGCGTACAGTGCTGACAATAAGTGTATTTACCATGCATATGCGTTTTAATTATATACACAGACACAATCAAGGGGCGAGACGGAGACAGTCCACGAGTGTGGCTCTTTTGTTGTTGTGTGCAAATGAAATGGCAACCACTTTGGGTAAGCATTTTGGTTTCCACTTCCATCTGCACCCCCCGCTCCTCCCTCTTCCCCAGCTGTTCATTCTGCAATCCTATTCTTCTTTGGCTTTTCTCGACCCGCTCGGAGTCGCCCCCCCACATGCCACGCCTTACAGTTTCGGTTTGTAGCCCAGGTGCAGACGTCTAGACGGCTTTTGGAGTGCTTAGAGCCGACGTGAACGTCTCATAATTAGCAAAAGCATGGAAATAAGTGGGGAAATTTTCCCAGAAATATTCTAGGTTGGATTCAAAAAGCAGGGAAATTAATTAAGTTGGTTGGAAATTATTTTAAATGTTTTAATTTTCATTAAGTTAATATGTTTTAAGCCATGAATCGAATACTATTAACATTAAATGTTAATTAGGGTTCACCTAGTATTATTTTGAAGCAGGAAAGCCAAGAAGAAATATTTCTTTTAACTTTACCAAGAATATATTTTATAATTTATGAAATAAAATACCCAAAGAATTAATTTCAATGCTGATAAGTTTGACTGTACATTTTATTCCCTGTCGATTTGTCTGCGCTTTGCTTTTGCCTCATCATCGCCATCCCATTGTCTAGACTCTAGACATTCCTTGAATAAGTTGAGCCACAAAAGAAACTCCGCAAACTAATAATTATCGGGGGAAATTTTGGTTTTTCTACTTTAAAGATGATTTACCCAGCGATGTTAGCTCAACTAGCCTTTGGGGCATTGATTTGACATAACTATGGCAGAGGGAAGGATGTCTGGAGAACCGGTACCATTTTGTGTGTCATCTTTTGCGACAAATTTTGAATTTACCTTAACATTTCAAAGGTAAATGTCAGCCAAGGGCTCGTGCACCTGCAACTGACATGGGCTCTCTACGCTCCCATATATATATAGTATATTTGCCTGGAGCGCGGTCAAATGGGCGGATTGAGTGGGTGGAAGGACATTAAATTTACAATATGCTCATTGCAATCTCACTTGCCTCTGCTCCTCCGCGCTCCCTTAGCTTCTTCAGCTCGCATTTGATTTGATAATAACGTTTTCGGAAATGTCATTTTCTCCCTTCCAGAAATTGATTTGACTGCCGCCGTCGACTCATCTTAACGCTTTTCGCTCCGTTTTGCCACACGTGGGGGGTTGCTCGTAAAAGCCAAACGCATATTTATGAAGAGCATAAAAATTATTGACATATATGGCGGAGTCATAAATGCTCATACACATAAGCACTCCCCTACTCCCTCTCCCTCCCTACCAAATGAAAATCCCAAAGGAAAATTGCCAAGCGAAACCAAAAAAAAAAAAAGGAATATAAAATTTGCCGTTTGTTTTCCTTTTTTTTCGTTACTCAAAGGCAGCTCGTAAATGCAATTTGATTTTGATTGGACTTGGATTAAAAGCAAATAAAGTTCACATCTTAAATGTCAAATTTTGAAAGGATTTTTACAGTTGCCTTCTGGGTAAACTTTAGCGGCATATTGCGGGATCTCCATGGGGTCTTGGACGAGGAAAATGGATAAGGCTGATAGGCGGAGAGATGTTTTAAAGTGGGTTTATCTGCTGTAAAAAAATGTATAAAAAACGTATTTTATGGCGAGTTTTTAAGAAGTTTTCTAAAGAATTTAGGATATAAAAAAAGAAAAGAAAAATTCCATAAGAAAACTTACAGAATAAAGAAACTGTTAAAACAACTGCTATGTAAGACACATTTATTGTTTTCTTTAGTTTCTTATTTTATAAGATTAACCTAGGAATTTTAACTCACAACATAATTAAATAAACCAATAAAAATACTAATAAATTTCTTCTGGCACATTTTTCCATGCTTAATTCCGAATCCTATCATTAATTTTAAAGGACCCATTTTCACTCACTTGCACAAAGTGCCAGAAGCCAATTGGGATAACCTCGTTTCGCTAGAGTTCACGTCCTTTAGTGCCATCAATTTTATGTTAATATTTGCCATATTTTTATTGGCTTAATCCAGTCATGAAATCGTGGCAATATGTTTTTACTGGCTGCCGATGACAATTGGCCCCCATAAACAATCTCGCAAATCGTTGTGTGCCGGAGAGATTTAACCAATTCCGGGGCAGACTCCATGAGTATTTATAGTTCTGTGGCTCAAAGGATACTATGAAATCGACTGCCGAGCAGCTCGCAACTCAATGCGGTCAATTAAGTTGCGTAAATGTAAATGCAAATTGTTTATGATTTTCTTCTTTTTTTTTTTTGCCTCGTTGGCTTTCTTAAAGAGTTCTGGAAGAACTTCTCACTTTTCGCCACCCCTTTAAGATGCAAGCATAAAACTTGGGAGAAAACTTGTTGTAAAAAAAAAACAAAATAGAAACGGGGGAAAAGTCGAAGAAAAAGCAGGAAAGTTCGACAGGCATTCACAATAAAAATATGTACAAAAGCATTTCAAGCGTACACAAGTCGACTTCCTGTTTGGCAAGGACATTCTATCCGAATTGTGCATGCAAACAGGCATGCGAGTATATATATATGGGGGGATGTGAGTGCGCACTTCTATTGTAGTTGGCCAATAGGTTGCTCGTTCGTTGTTCGTTTCCCCTTGCCCTTCCCCAAAAAAAAAGGGAACAACAAAAAAATATATTCACCCGAAATCGGAAATCAAAAATAGCTACATTTCTGCCTGTTTTCCAGCCATCCTGCGGGGTCTTGGGTTTCCTTTCGGTATTTACATATTCCATTGTTGAGCAGAAGCATAAATCGGATGCCTGTTTGGGTGCTGGCTGCTGGCTACTGTTGTGTTTGGTTTGGTTTGGGGTCCTGCCCTTTGTTTGCTCCTTCGCTGACCTCTGTCATACTTTCGGCCATTGTCCGGGGGATAATGCCGCCTCGGTCATCCATAATATTTCTTGAACGACATTTGACACTTTTGGCTGCCGCAGCTTCTTCGTCCCCATGCCTGCGTCTCATAACTCCCATCATCTCAATTAATTGCTGATGATATTGAGGCAGCGCGTTGAGTGACAGGCGGGCAAATACAAATTAGTTTAATTAAAGAACTGTGTGCTCAGCATTTAGCAATAACCACATACACACACACATCATCCTCCCGATGGGCAAACAATTTGCAGACAAAGCGACGTCACAGAAATTAACATAATACAATACTTATAATTAATGGCTCTTGTTTGGCGGTGGGCAATGTCTCTGGCTGGGGCTGGGTGAGTTTTCCCTAAACTCTCCTTATTTTCTGCTTCGCTCTGCGGAAAACTTCAATGTAAATAAACAAAGCCATTCTCGAGTTTTCTTTCCTCATTTTATTTTTTTTTTTGCCTTCGTGGAGAAAATGTGCACGAAAATGTCATTTGATTGAAATGGGATATCTATCTATCTGTATCTCTGGCCCCCATCCTGTTTGGTCTGTGGCCAGTGTCCTGTTCGAGTATTTGCCGGGAATGAAAACTTTGTTGACACTATCTAGACGCCATGTCCGCCATGTCCCGGCATCCGCCGTATCACTTAGGGAAAATTTCTTGAGCAAATATTGAATTTACTTAACGAAAATGTTTTCCTTTTTCCAGATCATGTGCGGGAGTTCAACTGCGGCAAGCTGTACTACCGGACATTCCATATGAACGAGGATCGGGATACGCTCTATGTGGGCGCCATGTAAGTTGGTTTAACTTCAATGATAATACCATTGAATATATATCCTTTCCTCCTCTTCCAGGGATCGCGTATTCCGTTTGAACCTGCAGAATATCTCCTCGTCCAATTGTAATGTAAGTACTAACTTGCTAACTTTGCTTTCACCGACTTCGCGTCCGATTATCCTAAATGCCTCGAATATGATAATCCTAGAGCACGCTTTTAGGCTAAGTCCCTTTGCCGCCAAAGGTCGCCAAAGGGGATGTGGCAGGTTGTCCTGCAGGGTCGAGTCACAAATCTAACTGACAGAGGCAGCAGCAGCGGCGGTGGCGGCGGCAAAAAAGGAAACAAAATCATGAAAAGCTTTTGGGCAAAACAACTTTGCTTGCGGCCGTTGCGCTGTGCTCTGTGGCATATTGTTAAAAATTCATTATACTCCCCGTTGGCAGGGTTGGGCGTGTGTTTGTGTGTGTGTGTGTGCGAGGAGTGTTTTCCATAGTTTCCAAATGGCCGCTAAGCTTCTTGCAGCTTTTTGTGGCCATAAAGCGCCATCTAAACGTTGTCAGCACAATACACGGGCTTAGCAGCCTTTTAGGCGCACTTCAAATGGCAACACGACAACGACGACAGCCACAAATCTTCGATTCCCACGGCGCAGCAGCCGGAAAAAAAAGAATGTTTATTTTAGTTAACCCAACGGCACAAAAAAGGGCAACAAAAAACATATTTAATATGCACTCTCTTGTCCGGGGCATTATGTTCCGGGCGTATTCCCCGAACTGGTTTATGCGCTGCCCAGATATCGTATCGGGCGCCACATACGCGAACTTGCCACAACATTTGCGAGGCAATTCGATTACAGGAAGTGCTACCCCGTGTCCCGGGCACCTTGCGTCTGGGCCTGGGCTTGGGCTTGGGCTGTTTATGAATTTATGACTTGCAAAAGTTTGTTTTATGAGCGGGAGACAGGCACCCACACACACACACACACCTGATTTGAGGCTGAAGCTGAAGCTGCCTCCTCCTCGCAGTGCCCTTCATCCACTCCATTTCCATTTCCACCTACCTACCATTCCATGCCATTTCCAGGCCCTACCTACTTCACACAACGCATCTCCGAGCTGAATCGTAAAAGTCTAAGAGGTTATATTTCCTTGTAGCGCATGTTCGCCAGCCAGGATACGTCAATATATTTTATGCGGTTAAGTGCGAATACATTCGCCCGTGGGCATCATTTGGCTCTGGCCTATACACAGGCAGCTTTACACTGAAGGAAAATGGGGGAAAGTACAGGGAATTTGGTTATTACATTTAATTAATGACTGTAGTTACGAAAGTCACTTATGCTATATTGTTTAACGTTGTTTTCACTTAAGCTGTTGTATTGTTTTAATTACTAATAAATACTAAGTAAATGCTCATAGAATTCCCAACTGGTTTCTGGTTAAAGTTATTCTTGAATTTTGTAATTCACCTTTTATCTGTTTTCTTGAGTTAATTAATGTCAAATGCTTATTAAATTTGTTCAGCTTTTTCATTTTAAAGAAATTTCTTTTTAATAACGTATCGTTTTCCAAAAATGCTCTAATAATTCCCAACTGGTTCCTATAGAGAATATTTAGTGATGGCTAAAATCTCCATTATTTATTATTGAAACATTCATTTGAATTATTAATTATTGAAACTCTAAACCGTTCTTGAAATTTAAATTCCCACTTTAGTTTATATATTAAAATTGGAATCTGAATTTTCTGCCAGTGCCTTCCTCTCCTTTCGGCTCCCAACTCCTGCACCTGTTCCTCCTCTGGCTGCTCCTACTCCCCATCATGCTGCCACCGCTGCTTTATGCGCCAAATGCAAATTCAACTAAATAATACATGATTTTGGTTTTATATGAACGCTCTGCTGCGACTGTCGGCCTCCCAGGTGGGTGGTTGCCGCGTGGTAAGGTGGTTGCTTGGTTGGGTGTTGGGTGGGTGGATGCCGCGGCAATGGAGAGGTTGGTGCGTGAAAATATTTCGTGTGTGCCTCTGCCTGGGTAACATTACGTGATTTATAAATAAATTTAGTTGAAAGCATTCTGAAGGTGCCACGGACGACTGCTAGTTGTAGTTTATGCCACATGCGGCAGCCACCCAGCCTTCGCATTTGCAATATACAATTTTTGTACGAGCGTATTTTGTGCTTTTTTGAGTAAATTGAATTTTTGAATTGATAGAGACCGCAGCACGTGAGCTTTTAAGCTAATGGTTAATGCCGGCAATCGCTGTGCCAGCTGAACTAGATTTAATTTCCGTCACATCTTTCTAATCTATCTGGGAAATGCCTTTCGTTGCAGCGGGATGTGATCAACTTGGAGCCGACGCGCGATGATGTGGTTAGCTGTGTTTCCAAGGGAAAGAGTCAGGTGAGTAAAAATAAATGACTTAAAATATATTTCGAATTTTCAGAAGCTTCAATTATCGAAATTAATTTGGAAAGGATTCAAAGTCCACACCCAGGTTTAAGTTCAAAACGTTCCCAGGCTAAGATCAGGTGTCTTCTAAATTGAATTAAAAACAACCATAATCCAAGGATTATGCAAACCAAACAAATGTATATATTTTCATATGAAATATCATCTTCAGAATACATATTCTTCTTTCATTTTAATCTGCCTTCCATTTTCATTTGAATTTAATATTTTTCCTTCAGAGGAAAAACCCACATTTTATACAATTGTTTCACCTTCTTGGTGGAAATTCGTGTGCGTTTTTCTGCACCTCCCACATTTATATATATATTGTATATAGTTGCAAATAAATCACATCCCTGCGGAGGTATTTCAGTAACTCGATTGCAGTTTTAAAGCCAAGGAAATCCCATCGACTGGCAATGTGGCAGACGCTTCTGTTGCAACTCGTTTATAATGTGACAGCAAATCCTTTCATTCGAAATCAATTTCAAGTTATTCGTGGCAGGAGCCGAAGCAGCAGCAGAAGCACCCAAAGGCAGCATGTTGCATGTTGCGGACTCACACACGCGAGCAGCATGGAGGCCACATGGTATCCTGCTTAAGTCATCATAAAGCTGCTCGTCTGTATGTGTGTGCTTGTGCCCCAATGTGGGGTGGTAGTAATTTTTGCAGCGTTTCGTTGCATTGTTGCCAATTGATTTAGCTTCGGCAGCGACGCGTGCTATTGCAATTTGTCCACATTTCTGCCACAAATTCGCTGCAGCATTACGGAGTGTGTAGTGCTGGCAACAATTTCGATATCGCTGCGATTGGGTGACAAAACAGATGATGCTGTGCCCTCAATAAATTGAAAAAAAGCTCTCAGTAGTAGCAGCTAACATTGTGGTGGCTTCTTCTCCAGTTTCATCCTTCTTCATCCTTTATGTTTATGTATGTACATGTCTCAATAATCGATATGTATTTCCGCAGATTTTCGATTGCAAGAACCATGTGCGTGTCATCCAGTCAATGGAGCAGGGCGATAGGCTCTATGTGTGCGGCACCAACGCCCACAATCCCAAGGATTATGTTATCTATGTAAGTCGGCCCACATTGGGAAGCCATTCATGAAAAGATTGCCGCCACCGACAGTTGACTTTAGATGGCAATCAACAGTTGCTCACTCGGCCTTTGACATCTATTCAGCCACGCCATAGATAGATAAAGCCCCTTAAACTAAAGTCAAACACTCGGAGGCGAATCTTCTCTGCTTATTTACCCCTTTTTATTCACCTGCCCGTTTCGACCTAGGCGAACCTGACGCATCTGCCGCGCTCGGAATACGTAATTGGCGTTGGTCTGGGCATTGCCAAGTGTCCCTACGATCCCTTGGACAATTCAACGGCGATTTATGTTGAAAACGGCAATCCTGGCGGCCTGCCTGGCCTGGTAAGCAAAATTTCTCTCATAAACCTAAAGTTTCTTGGACCCTAACACTAACTTTTTCTTTGTTCCAGTACTCGGGCACCAATGCGGAGTTCACCAAGGCGGATACGGTTATTTTCCGCACAGATCTCTATAATACTTCGGCTAAACGCTTGGAATATAAATTCAAGAGGACCCTGAAATACGACTCCAAGTGGTTGGACAGTAAGTATGCAAAATGATATAAATTAGAAAGTAATAAGATGAGTTCTTTCTGGCTTAAAATATAATTATTTTCCTGGTTAATTTCCTGATTTATTGCTTTATATCTTGGCTTTCATTACCAACTTTAATATATATTATCTTCCTTTTCCTTTTCATTTCAGAACCCAACTTTGTGGGCTCCTTTGACATCGGGGAGTACGTGTACTTCTTCTTCCGTGAAACCGCCGTGGAGTACATTAATTGCGGCAAGGCCGTTTACTCACGCATCGCCCGTGTTTGCAAGAAGGATGTGGGCGGCAAGAACCTGCTGGCCCACAACTGGGCCACCTACCTGAAGGCCCGCCTCAACTGCAGCATCTCCGGCGAGTTTCCGTTCTACTTCAACGAAATCCAGTCGGTCTACCAGCTGCCCAACGACAAGAGCCGCTTCTTTGCCACATTCACGACGAGCACTAATGGCCTGATTGGATCTGCCGTATGCAGCTTCCACATTAACGAGGTTCAGGCAGCCTTCAATGGTAAGCTTACTATCGCTATCGCCGTTTCTGGGCGATCCGCATCCACATCGCTCCGTTGACGTGCAATTTCCTCGCTTGTCCATTGTCCCCCAAGTGGATTGGTTTCGCTGCCCGGATTGGAAATGGAAATGGCCATGGCCATGGCACATGCAACTTATTGGCAAATTTTATTTGCAATCCACACATTTGTTTTATCCGTTCGAGAGGAGCGAGCGAGCACTCGTCCCGTCCTCTCATCCTCTGCGCTGCGTTGCTGTTGGTTGCTTTGTAATTTCAGTTGAGGTTCAGTTTCGGTTCAGTTTCAGCTCAGCTTCAGCTCAGTTTCGATTCGTTGCCGTGCGCAACATAAATCGCATTAGAAAATCCATTTGAATGGATTATAGACGGCACACACAGATGGGGGACTTCGCCGCCGCTTGACAGCTTAGAGGAGGAGCAGCTGACACCTTTTGCTCGCAGATTTAAATCTTCAATTGCAGATACAATTTTGTTCAGTTCAATTGCCACTCCCATCTCACATGAGCCATTGTTCCCCTTCTATCTTATTTCGTATCCAGGTAAATTCAAGGAGCAATCCTCATCGAATTCCGCTTGGCTGCCGGTGCTGAACAATAAGGTGCCGGAACCGCGGCCGGGTACATGTGTCAACGATACTGCCAATCTGCCCGATACTGTGCTGAATTTCATCAGATCCCATCCACTTATGGACAAAGCCGTAAATCACGAGCACAACAATCCAGTCTATTATAAGAGGGATTTGGTCTTCACCAAGCTCGTCGTTGACAAGTGAGTTGCAATATCTATATTTTTTTGATGATTTTCAGGTGTGCTTTTAGACTGAAAAGCGCTATTTCAGCTAGGTAATCTTTTTGCGGATTTGATTTTTTTGTTTGTTGGTAAAAATAAAGTAAAATTCGGAAGCTCACTGAGAGTTTGTCGTTTATTTTATACATTTCTGTGGTAGAAATGCCTTTTTAGAGATAAATATTCTGTATAAAATTCAATTTTAGCTATAACTTAAAGTTAAAGAGCTTGAACTTGAAGAATAAACTTTAAATTCATCAAAATAATACAAATAAAATATTAACAATGAGCTTTTTAAAAATGAATACCTAATTTCATGATAAAAATAGCCTTCTTATTAATGTAAACTCCATGGATACATCGAAATAGGCCGCCCTATTTGTATTTACTTATATTCATGCCCTAATCCACCTTTCAGAATCCGCATTGACATTCTCAATCAGGAATATATTGTTTACTATGTGGGCACAAATCTCGGTCGTGTTTACAAAATTGTTCAGTATTACCGCAACGGTGAGTCGCTGTCCAAGCTGCTGGATATCTTCGAGGTGGCACCCAATGAGGCCATCCAGGTAATGGAAATCAGCCAGACACGTAAGAGCCTCTACATTGGCACCGATCATCGCATCAAGCAAATCGATTTGGCCATGTGCAATCGCCGTTACGACAACTGCTTCCGCTGCGTCCGTGATCCGTACTGTGGTTGGGACAAGGAGGCCAACACGTGCCGGCCCTACGAGCTGGATTTGCTGCAGGTGAGTGGGGAATCAAGGACTTGTGTGTTATAAACAGAGTGAAAGATTATCAGGCCACCACTGACCTATTTTCTTGAATATTAAATATTAAGAATAACTAAGAGAACGCAAGAAAGTCATTTGCAGATGAAAACGTCAATGAATCGTATATAAAACGTCACTCTAAATGAAAAGCCTTTATCGAAATTAATATTTTATTTATTTCCAAAGAACTTGGTTACTTTTCAATCCCTTTAAAGAACAAAAATCCTTGTTTGAGACAATCTGACCCAAATTCTAATTAAATATTTAACTATGCAGGACGTGGCCAACGAAACAAGTGACATTTGTGACTCCAGTGTGCTGAAGAAGAAAATTGTGGTGACCTACGGCCAGAGCGTTCATTTGGGTTGCTTTGTTAAAATCCCCGAAGTGCTGAAAAATGAGCAGGTGACCTGGTATCATCACTCCAAGGACAAGGGACGGTGAGTGGAATTGAATTGGCTGATTGAATGACACGACACAGTTTCTGCCATCGTTATCCTCCTCCTTTTTTTTGGTTGTTGCTATCCCTGACAGCTATGAGATTCGTTACTCGCCCACCAAATACATTGAGACCACGGAACGTGGCCTGGTTGTGGTTTCGGTGAATGAAGCCGATGGCGGTCGCTACGATTGCCATTTGGGCGGTTCGCTATTGTGCAGCTACAACATCACAGTGGATGCCCATAGGTAAGTATCTTAATACCCTAAATGTAGGTACTAAAAAACTAATCATGGAGAAAATTAGTAGAATAATCAGATGCAAGCCATTACCTGTTAATGTAAACATGCATTATAGAAACCCCCTCCACATATTGAAATTCTATTATTCTAATCACATGGAAACATTGTTTATTTTGGGGCAGATGCACTCCGCCGAACAAGAGTAATGACTATCAGAAAATCTACTCGGACTGGTGCCACGAGTTCGAGAAATACAAAACAGCCATGAAGTCCTGGGAAAAGAAGCAAGCGGTAAGTGATAATGAGGGCCACCACCACCAACCACCACTACCGCCGCCCGCTGGGTATTGAGGTTGGGGTAGGAGAAGAACACGGGGGTTGGTGGTGCCAGTGGGTCGAAGGCAGACACACACCATAATAAACGATTTGGCTGGCAATTATTTTAATAGCCTTCTGTCCGTACTGACACCACAACGTCAAATCAAAGGGAAAATAATAATAAAAACGACGGTGTAAGGCAGTTAAGTTGTCATTATCCGATGGGTGTCTGTGTGTGTGTGTGTTTGTGACCCAAATGCGGGGTAATTGTCCGCCGGATGGGGCGGGAGATGCAATGCAATGGAAATGTAATTAAAATGCAATCACTTTGGGGCCTATGTCTTCCATACAGATACACGTTTACTAATTGTGTGTCACCTTTTTTTTTTACTTATTTCTCTGCAGCAATGCTCGACACGGCAGAACTTTAGCAGCAATCAGCATCCGAATGAGATTTTCCGCAAGCCCAATGTCTGATATCGTGAAGAGAGTCTCGCCCTCAACATGCCGTCATCGTCGTCCAATCAGTTTTAGTAAATGCAAAGCGAATGCACATGCGAAGAAGATAAAGGCCAACCAGCGCACAATACAAAACGGAGAAAAGGATTATAAACATTATTATTATTATTATTACTATTCATCAGCGACATCATCATAGACATACACACATTCTTCAGCAATGAACGGAAAACACTTGAAACACTCTTCCTAAAGGATTATGCATTTACTGAGGCATTTACAATGCATTCATCGACTTAGACTTAGACTATATAGGGTATTATTATCGCATGACACAGCTCCTTGAATCGATTTACAACACACACGTCTATATATAAATATACTAAAGATACGCCACGAACCCATAGTTAGCTACGACAATTGATTAATTGGGATACGAGTTGTAAAACTGCCGCAGAATCGCACATTCATATCGTTATTTGAATCTAGACTTTGATCAGTTTCAGCGTAATATATACATATAACCGAACTTTGAACTTTCAAGGCGAAGCGTACATACATATATTAATGTAATCGAAGAAGCAATGTGATGTTAAGTTTTGATAAATTTATTAACAGCCCAACTACATACATACATACATACATGCATAAATACATACATAATCGCGATGAACACAATATACATAAATGTACTATAGCGACACATAAATCGAGTTGAAACGCATTTAATAAGAATCAGCCCTAAATCGAATACAATTCTATATGAACGGGAAGCTATCCTTAGGTAAACCTCAATCACACAAGCAATACTCGCCTAACGTGCATCGACATACTTAACTCGAATCGGTCCATAGCTTATATATAAATACTCCATTAAAATATCAACAAGCAAGCATTAATTCATTCAGCGTATGCGTACTTTGAAGCCATTTCTACTGCATCCCCCATCTTGCCCACGCCGAACAAGTGACAAAACAAGTATTTCGATTTTGATTTTAAGAGTCTTGCAGCACTCTCTTCAGACTTAATGTACTTAAGGTAATTTGCAAAATAAAAAAGAAATCTTTAGTTGTTAAGCGTTTAGTTATTAATAAAGTGAGACAAGAAACATTTTAATAAAAAAACAAAATCTATTTAAAATTATTTACAATTTGTAGAACATTTTTCTTGGGCTTCTGTAAGTTTTTAATTATATTTAAGTTGCAATGGAAACATCTCTGCTCTCACGATCTATTCTCACGCCTGAAAGCTAGCTTCATAAGCTTGTCCCAGTAATCGTCCTTCTATTGCAGGTAAGCAGATAAATCCAAATGGGCCGACTCCTTGCCATTATTTATTTAAACTTTAACCATTGTATCCTTATGGTTTTCGGTAAACCACCTGGAATCCCATATGCACAGGCTTCAGGTTGGCAATTATGCAAACATTTAACAATAATATGCGGAGTGTGTGAAATGGCTGTCCAAATAGTAATCTGCAAATATGTATGTAATAATTTCATTTTCATTGCAACTGGGCTTATCTCTGAACACATTGCATAATTCCGACTGAGTGCGCAAAGACAAATGTTAATTTTAAATCAAATACTTTGAACTATTCAACTTGGCAAATATTTTATAACAAGGAAACGAGGAAACACTAGCCGGAAATCGGGATAAAGTGTGTGTGTGTGTGAGTGTGCTTTCCAGGCTGTGGAGACCAAACTTTGTCGTCCTTTTCGGCCAGGTCAAGCGCAAAGGCGAGAAAATGACCAAATTTCCAATTTGGTTTGGGTTTTTAGGATGTGACCCTTAGGTTCACGTTCACCTTGCTCAAAGCCAAAAGGCAAACATTTGTGCTGTGTGCCTGTGCTGTGTGCTTTTGATAGAAAAGATTTGCATATTCCAGCGCTGGGGCGACATTAAATTGAATTCCATATTCAAATAGTCGAGAAAACAGGAGAGATAAGCGTGGGCATGCTTTCCAATTATAGATTGTCCTGCCTGCCGCCAAACCAGCAGACAAATAGAATTAAAGTGCAACATTTTTGCATAATAGCCTCCTTGTGACGCTTTTGACGCCTGCTGCGGCCAGTTCGCACTGTTCCCACCTTAATTAGTTATGCAACACCAAAAATTAAGCTTAATTAGCGTTGGACCCACTGGTTTGGAAAATTAATTATTTCCACTCTCCCCGCCATTATTATTATTATTATCGCTGTGCACTTGGCCGGAGCAGCAGGGCCCTCCGTCCGGCTTCCGGGGCCCGCTTGTTGACTACTTAATTGAAATTCATACGATTTTTTTGCTCCTTGCATTTTCCTCTTTTGTCATTATCATTTACATAGCGGCGACATAATCCTGGCTGAGGGACTCCTGTCTGTGCCTCCATGATTTTTAAATTACAACTTTTAGTGGGGATAGTCTTGCATGCGGTTTAGAGGGGGGAATTATAAAATAAATATATTCCCATCGACATACGAAAAGGAATAAAAAGCGTTGGTCTCTTAAATTGATTCTTAATTAATTTGAGATATTCCAAAGTCTTCTTAGTTTTGTCGTGCAAAAAAAAAAAACAGATTTGTTTATCCTTGATTTGTGATATTTTTAAAGGTATTTACATATGTATATTAAAGTTATGCGTTGTTCAAGCAATGATGATGTCATTACAAAATTCTTTATATTCTCGAATTCTTCTAAAAATTCATATTTATGATGATGTCATTACAAAATTCTTTATGTTTTTGAATTCTTTTTAAATTCAAACTTTTATATTTTGGTTTCTGAGATAGAAATGTGGTGACCTTAAGCAGTAAATGTTTTCAAGAATAACCGTACAATAAATACATACATTAAAGCTTATCTTGTACATTTTAATAAGATCAATTTTACGGGGACCTGTAAAATTTCTAGAAATTAATGGGTCTATACTAGCAGCGATTCTGCTTAACTTTATATTATCGTGCGTGTTATCAGTAACATAAATGAATAAAAGGCGGAGATTATTTGGCAAACAAAAGCACAGTCTCTTAGACTTTCTTCAAGCAATGATGTCACCGAAAATCGCTTTCGGCGTCTTCCTCTTTGGTTGCACTCTCCTGGCACTGGTTAATGCTGAAAGTTATAGGATATATCCTCCACCATCAAACTACCGTAATGTAGAACGAAATCAAAATAATAGGCATTATGCGGTAAGGATCCAGATGAAAAGACTTTGATTCATTTGAACTATATATATGAAGTCTGCAAGGAGCCAAAGCTTTCGAATGACATATTGTATTAATTAATTTCATTCAAATTCAGAATCCGCTCCGCAGAACGATTGAAGCACCGTCTGGACAATGTTGTCCCTGTCCTGATGAATTTGGAGCAGGAGGTCGAAGGCGAAATGCAGTAAGCAACCAGTTTTACAGACATTGATTATTTTAATTTCATTAGACAAATAATGTATATATCGAATTGCTTGCAGAATATAAGATATAGAATGGTTGAAAACCCGACCGACGAATGTGAATGTCCATGCGAAAATCGGGGAATTGGGGTCAGTATAGGTGGTTCAGATGCTCAAGACGGTCTAGATGGTCAAGAAGTTCCAGGCGGTCGAGGAGGTCCAGGAGTTCGAGGTAGCCAAGGAGGTCGAGGTGGTGCACCGTCTGGCCAATGTTGTCCCTGTCCTGGGGAAATCGAAGCAGGAGGTCGAAGGCGAAATGCGGTAAGCAAACAGTTTTACAGACATTAATTCTTTAATTTTAAAAGACGAGTAATGTATATTCAAATTGCTTTCAGAATATAAGATATAGAATGGTTGAAAACCCGACTAACGAATGTGAATGTCCATGCGAAAATTGGGGAATTGGGGGAGGTGCAGGTGGTCAAGACGGTCCAGGTGGTCGAGGTGGTGATGGCGGTACTGAAGGTTTAGACCCTAACCTGAATCCAGTGTCCACTCACGAGAAAATAGAGCGCCGGCGAGGATGAAAAAAATGGTTTTCTTAACAGCTTTCTAGCTTTTAATTAACGATTGTACCGTAAATGTTCCGATTAAAAACCATTGAAACTACAATACTTTGAAATCTCACTGATATTTATTCCACGAGAAATGTGCTTACTGTAACATCAATTGCATCCTTGTGTGCACAGACCAAAAGACTCTGGAACGGAATACATGGGTCAAGACAGATGGGACCCACAGTTGTCAGGCATGAACCAGCCTGGAGCTACGGAACTGGAACTGGAACTGAAACTGGAAGGCTGGACCAGCGGGGCTGGGCCTGCACCAGCCTGATACTACGGTTCTGATGACGCATACTATTCCTGGCATCCCATTTGGAACAGGAACTGGAAGACCGTACGGGTCGGGCGTCCGGTCATAGAGTCCTTCAGCAGGTATGGCAGCGGGTTGACCTTGGTGGTCATTCCCGTGCCACGGATGTCGAGATGGGCCCACTCCACGCAGGGGACCAGCGAATGCAAGACGGCCGCCGCCAAACAGGACGAGGCGGGACCGCGCCCGGTGTTGCACAGATCGTATGTGATGTTGTTGTTCACTATCTGCTTGTAATAGTTGAAGAGTGGGAACCTCCAGATGCGGTCGCCGGTGATGCCGCCAGCCTTGCGGAAGCTCTGCCACACAGACTTTGAGGTTGTCCATAAGCCGCTGGCACCACCGCCGACGGCATAATTTACTCCCTTGGCCACAGTTCCTATGTCGACGACCAGCTTCGGCTTGAATGTGGCCTGGGCGTACAGCAGGGGATCGGCCATGAGCACCACTGGCGCCTTGCCCACGCTCTTGATACCCATGGTGACGCCGTTGAGTAGGGTCACCACATCACCGCACTTGACTGCCATACCAGAGGGCATGTGTTCGCACAGAGGAATGACGGCGGTGATATTCATGGGCAGCGATAGGGCGGCGGCGGCGCGGAGAACTCCCACGCAAACAGCGGCTCCGGCCATGGCTCCGCGATACTTATCCAGGCCCTTCTTTGGCTTCAGGCACAGGCCGCCGCTATGGAAGGTGAGACCCTGTCCCAGCAGCAGGACGGGACGATCCTCGGGCGTGGTGCCACAGTAGCTGCATTCCAACATCAGGGGCGGCTCACAGGAGCCCTTGGCGATCATCAGGAAGGAATTGAGGCTCATATCCTCGATCCAGTCCATGGAGCGCACCTCCACAGACACTCCGCACGGACAGAGGGCGTCCACGGCGGCCTGGGCAAAGATCGATGGTGTCATCATGTTGGCCGGCGTGTCGGACAGACGACGGGCCAAGTTCTGGGACTCGGCCTTGAACAGTCCCCGGATCCAGGCATCACGGTCGCCCTTGCCGTACATGTCCAGCTTGGGGGTGAGCAGGCGGTTCTTCTTCCTCTTGTTGGCATTGAAGCGCCACACGGCCAGGGCAGCTCCCTCGGCGGCCTGCTCCGGATAATCGAAGGCGTCCACATGCACCTCATGCATGCCCTGGAGCTGCAGGGCTCGCGCTCCAGTGCCGGCCGCTATGCGCACATTCTCCATGCCCTCGTCCAGCTCCTCGTTCTCGTTGTAGGCCGCGCCATGTATGCCGGCACCGATGACGGCTACCGCCTGGTATTCGCCCTCGAAGCCGCTGAACAGCAGACCCTTGCCAAGGGTACCATTAATGCCTCGCTCCTTGATCAATGAGATCAGCTTTCCGCCCACAACATCGTCCAGGGCGACGGCGTTCTTGGTGGGTCTGGCCGGCTTGTCGCCCTCTCCCTCGTAGACGCCAACGACGGCACCCTTAGGATTTTTGCATTCGGTGGCGAATGTCCTGACACCAATACGGCCTACCGTCTGGGCCCAGGACCTCGCCATGGATGAGTACTTCGTAGACGGCATATTCAACTTTGAACTTTCACAAAAAACGTACTCAGAGCAATATGATTACAAAAAAAAAAAAAACCGTAAATTTTTCTGGAAAACGAACAATTTTGAAAACGCTTGCGATATTTTTTCACTTGAAAATTTTGGTTGTTTGTTGGGGAAGCCCGATCTAAATCGTACGACAATCTAGAATAAAATAAATCCTACAGGCGGACATGCTAGTTAGGGGATGTTGACAGTTCAGAAGTCCGGATTCAGAGATTGCTTGGATGGGCTTTTTTCTTTGCTAAAGTTTATTGGAAGTGGTGTTGGAGTCTAAGAAGTTTTATATAGAGTTTCTACCCATTATAAATAAATCGATTCAATTTGATTTCTTGGTAAGAAAAAGGGTTTATTTATTGATATTTTCAGCGTAGACTAAAATGCATTTTTTGTATTGAACCATAGTCTTACAACAGATTTTTCTGTTAAAGCTAAGTCTTAATTGATTCTTCTTAGCGAGCTATAAATTGGGAAATATTTTATAAACATTGTAGATCAAAATCCCCAACTGAATTCCACTGAAAATTAGCCACAAATGCAGCAGGGTATTAGCTATTTATGCGGAAAAGTGGCCTGAGCCAGCTGTAAATGTAATCTGGAACCCCTGAAAATGATTCAATCAGCCGTGGTGCTACTGGGAAAACTAAGATCCATGCATCCATCTTGAGCTTGAGTAATTTTCCATCATAGAGAGAGAGAGAGGGAGATGGTGGAGGAAAACCCACCTGCCGAATCTAAATTTGATTTCCAATCGAATGCGGCTCTCGAATAAATATGGCCTGATTTACCAACTCGATTGATTTTGGATTTTAGATTTCGGATTTCGGGACTTTGATGTGCGATGTGATTATGTTGACTATAAAATATTTACCCTCCTCACCCCAGTGGGGGGGAAATGGCTTTGAAGTCGAAGGTTCTGTGAGGTGAGGAAGGAGGTGCCAATCAATGGAATTTTCGGTAAATGGCATTATGAGGCTGACTGATTGTCCACATATGTGTGTGTATATATGTATGCATGCATGCATCGGGCAGAATGTTACGGCTAATTACAAACGGAGCACGAAATGGCAAATGTCTCTCTCTCAATATTTAATTGGTCCCTGCCAGGCGCAGGCCAAGAGTCCTGATTTGCTCCATGGCTTGGCTTTGGCTTTGGCCAAGGCTTTGGGCCAGGTGAACGTGAACGAGAGCCGAAAATTTGACTGGCAGCCATGTACTCGCAGCTGCAGTTGGCAAATGTTGGCCAGGCCAAGCTGCTCTTGTGTGTGTGCGATTGTTTGCGGGGCACGTTGGGCGAGTCAAATTTAATTTTGCCATCCAAATGGCATACTTCTCGATTATATATTATACCAACATCCCGAGGGCCCCGGGTCGGACCCTTAACACTGCACTTAGCGCACACAACACGCGCCCAGCTGGGCACATTATTTGCTTTAAGATTTTCCACCCACTTGGCCCCGCCTCTGCCAGTCGTTGCCTTGATTAGCTAATGCTAATTTGGGGATTTGCAATTTCCTCTGTTTGTTTATTTATGCCCCGGACTTGTATTCGAAGTGTGTCGTCGTGTCGTGTTTCCAGAAATGAGTTGCAAATTCATTGGCAGTCGGGATATTTTACAGATTCTGTAAGCTCAAAATATGCTTGCATGAACACTAAATCAATTGAGCTCAATCGGGCCTAATTGAGGTGTGTGTGCAGCATACTTAAAGATAGTAAATACCGGTTACTTATCTAAAAGCAGATTGATTGATTAGCAATGCATTGGGAAATTTAGAATACTACTTGTAGCCATAGGACAGCTGTGTCTAAGCCCTTCGAAATTTCGATTGAAGTAACAACTCTTTCCGCAGTCCCATGGGGAATAAATATTCGAGAGATTGAAAGTATTATGGTTTCAATAGCTTTTAATATGCTCCGGCTGATCAATTACCGTACAATTGTTATATTTAAAGCTAGGCTGCTGTCAACATACAAAATTCTTTCATCCACGATGTATTTTTTCATGTGTAGATATCTGATTCTCCGGAGAAAAGTTTGAAACATCCTTTACTGATTGGACTGGACCACGTGGATTCGGATCATCAAAAACATTTGTCATTTCATTACCACCTATTTGATTTCCATTATCTTTTGAATTCCCATTGGGGGGACATGGACACAAACATTGACCGCCTCCTGCGGCAGGAGCCACTGGCACATTGAGATGCCTAACATAACCATTGTGCTATATATAAATAAAAATTTATTAATATTACATTTATAAGGATCCGAAGTAGGCTGGACTAGGGAGAAATACCCTCTAAATATCAAATAAAAAAGGATTATAGTCTGTTCAACTGGATGCTTACCGCTCTTTGCCTTGAAAATTGAATTTGTCCTAGATTATAATTTGGCGGCGGCCCTTGGGAATTAACCATTGCCAGGAGAGCGCAACCCAAGAAGAAGAGCACAAAAGCGATTTTCGGTGACATCTTTGAAGAGACTTTGAGGAGAGTCTGAGACACTGAAATATTTGCCAAAAATTCCCCGCCTTTTATACTCTTATTTTACTGATAAGGGAACACGCGCGGTAATAAATTGCAAAACCTTATTCCTAAAAAAAATTCTACGAATTTTCATGGTAAATTAAATTTTCAAATAATCTTCATTCGTTGGAAACATTATTTCTTTAAATCAATAAGCTTGCTATCAGTGATTTTTGTGTTCTAAGAACTCAGGTTATAAAAAAATATATATAAGAAGAACTTCAGATTATGAATTATGATTACATTGGCACGCAAATTGAATAAATTGAGGAGATTCTTGGCCAACTTGACAACGTTGACAGTTATTAATAATTCAGCAACCATTTTGAAGGGCTTTAGACACTGCTTTACTATGGCTGAAGAAAGTATTCAAAAATTCCCATTTAATTGCTAATCATTCAATCTTTAGATTTCTAACAGATATTTATTATAACATATTGATTTAGTGTTCAATCAATTATATTTAGTGCTTGCAGATTTGTATTTTAATTTTAGTAAAAAGTTTGCAACGAAGTGAAGGTGACAATTTTCAGTCAGAAGCACAGAACTCAGTGAAGAAGTAATTTCCGACCCTACAAATCATATATATTCTTGATCAGCGTCAATAGCTGAATCAATCTAGCTTTTGGGCAGAAAAATTTGTTCAAAATTTTCTTTCAAAATTTAGATTTATTAACCTTTTAAAAACTAGCCCACAAAAGCTTTCCGAGTTGAAAATAATGAATGGCTTTACGATGATCGATGATCTAAGTGAAAGCTGCAAGGGTATACAAACTTCGGTTTCCCGAAGTAGTTTTTTTTCTTGTTGAACATATGTATCCTAGCTGCGACTAAAATATTCAAATTATTTTTGAAAACT
Organism: Drosophila tsacasi; assembly: GCA_018904565.1. Classification (NCBI taxonomy): domain Eukaryota; kingdom Metazoa; phylum Arthropoda; class Insecta; order Diptera; family Drosophilidae; genus Drosophila; species Drosophila tsacasi. The sequence continues at coordinate 26,451 of JAEIHY010005256.1, forward strand.
CGGCAGTGAATGTATTTTGAGTTACCTGTTAACAAAACAGTTCTCAAAATGATCTGTTTTCTGGTAAGAACTATTTTTGGTATAATTCTAATAAAGCAATGATTGGTTTTGCTCATTCACTTGATTAGAAGACCATTTAATATTAGCTTTTAAAAGGATACTTTTACTATTCACAAAATGGACACCCTGCCAGGCTCATTTAATGCAGCTCCTTGATCCCCAGATTGCCCTCAGCTGAACCCATTGACATTACCGGGAACAAGAACAAGAGAAGACAAAAAAATTAAAAAACATAAACGTCTCATTTGAACACAAAATGGCAATTTGCTCAAGACAACAGAGAGGAAACTCTGCCAGCGAGGACCAAAGGCTGTGGGGTTGAGGTCTCGCCTTGGACACGGACTAAGGAAATGCACGGATTTTATTGCTTATTTGTTAAATGGCTCGAAAAAGTTAATCAAGCGTGATTTTGATACGCCCCAGAGATAACGAATTATACTAAGGTGGATGGGTGGATCCTGGGGAAAATGGGGAAAACATGTGTACATATGCAAGTATTGTCGGTATGTGTATATTGCTCGGCTATTGTTTTTATTGGTAATTTGGCCAGAGCTTCCGAAATTTCGCTGTTTGACTTTTAAAAACATAATAAAAAAAAAAAAGAATGCTGAGCGCAGACATATCGTCAACGACACCTGGCGCTTGTGCCGTTTTATGAATTAATAAAGACGTCAGGTCGGTTGGCAGTCCCCGTTTCCCCGTTCTCGTATCCCTAACGCTCTATATTTTTCTTGAAAAGAGGGGGAAATAAGCGGATAATACACATTAAGAAATTATGGAGAAATTATTTGACATTTGTCCCTTGTAGTATAATTTTAAATCAAAGAAATATGTTGGATTTTAAAGCTATTAAACTGTTTAAAAGCTATTTATATTTATAAATAAAAATGTAATACTTTTACAAGCCAAATTCTTATTCTGAAATAAAATAAACTGATCGATGATTAACTTATTCCCATCCTCTTTATTCGATTTTTAAATACTAACAAATTTATTCTAATTTCATGTCAATTATTTATTTCCGTGCACAAGCCGTCTTGTAGCTTATTAAACGTATTTTTACAGCTTGCTTTACAGGAATTCTCACTTTATATGCAAACATGTGAAACACTATAAACAAAGGACCCCAATTTGCACGCACACATACGCACTGTTGCCCCCCAAGACACTCACACTCCCACACTCACACCCACACACATACACGCAGCTGCTGCTGCTCTTGTGGGGGGAAAATTCGCTTTCTATTAAATTTTACAGTAAACTGAATTTACACCCGCTCAACATCACCAGCGGGGGGTGGAAAAGCGGGCACTTTTCTCATATAAACACAAAATTGCAGAAAATGGCGACACCTGCTGTTGCAAATTAGAAAAATAAGATGTTTCATAAAAATGAAATGTCAGTTTTTTTTTGGCTTGAGGGGCGCCTAAGAGTAGAGTCAGGCTGGGAAATCCGAGGCCCAGTTCACAGCGGGAAAAACCAGGAAAATAATAAGAACAACAACAACAGGTGCGTCAGGGAAAATGTAAAGTTGTATGAAGAATCCCACACAAATATGGGATAATCAAAACGGAGCACTCGGAAAAATAGAATAAATATTTAAATAAGTTGTTAAATCTAAGGTTAGAATCTCTGGTTTGTACATTTAAAAAATATATTCAAAAATTCTGAACAAATCAAAAACATTTCATTAAATATTCTTACACAAATTGATAATTCCAGGTGTACTTTTTCCATTAGCCTGAAATCACATTATTTTCATAACTTTATATGGAAGTCGCTTGCAAAAATTGGATAAATTCTCCTAAACCAAAAATGAGGTAATCTCCTTGGATGCTCTCTTGACTTCCCTTGACTTATTCCTCGATAAGACTGAGGGGTAAGCACTCCGAAAAGGTAACAACACGTCCCTTATCAAACATTTTCCTCACAGCGATTGGGCACAAAAGTCATTTAAAGTTTGCTGAAACAGTTCGATGTTGCAACAGTGGCAGCAAACTCGTGGAAATGCTGGGGAAAGCTGGGAAACAGCAGCAGCCGAAGCAGTAAACAAACACACAGAGCAAAAGGAAACAAATCTAATAAAATCAGCAGATGATGGTCATTAGACCGAAAAGTAATTTCATTTATTCGCAAACTCGATTTGTTGCTTTGTAGCACGAAGTGCGCACGAGTGCTGCTCCTGTTTCAGCCGCTGATGCTGTCTTTGCCTTTGCCCTGTCCTGTCCAAGGACCTCGGCTCGAGTATCCTGCACTGGCCGGGACAAGGGTCAGGGGTCCCGGTGGGTCAGGGGTCGTCGGGTTGAAGGGGCACCGAGCTAAGCAAGGCAAATCAAAGCAGCGAAGCGTTCAACCAGCGTCGCGCATAAAAACCAAAAAGAAACCGGCTACGAACAGGCAAGAGAAAAAAAAAGACAAAACAAACAATGGCTGCAGTCAAAAGCAGACAAAGTGAAAAATCACAAAACACTGAGAGAAATTAACACTGCGGGAAAATGTGTGTAATGTTGGCTGTTAGGATCTCTTTGAAAGCTTAAGTCTTCTTTGGGGTGTTTATTGAAATCAATCCCAAGGTGCTTGAAACTTAATTCAAGTTTTTTATAAGAAACTATTTTTTAACAACTTTTTTAGCCTTAAATTTGAGTTACAATGGTCTCCGAACGTTGTTTTAAGGTGTTAAGCTTATATACGAGTATATTTTATAGCAAATTTTGAAAATTGATTTAAATTCAATACTAATGTTGGTGGCATCCTTAAATTTAATATTTAATTAGCAAAATTAATAAATAATATAAATAAAAATAAATTAATTACCGAATGTAAAGATTTTTTTTCTATAAATCTTTAGAAATTGGAAATATCATAAGAAAATAAATAATGTAATGTTGTTGAATTTATTATACAATTTTGTTATGTGTCCCAGTTTGGGTAAAATAACTTTTACTTCATTACTTTAAATATAAAGTAAAATTGTTATATGAATTCTACAGTTTTGGCTACACTTTATTACAGTGTAGGAGACTGAAAACAAAGGGGAGTCCCAATAACGAAATGGGCTGCGCTCTTATAGATTTCTTAAACAAATTCCAAAGATGCGTCGTTAAAATTTCGCCGCCACTAAAAGCACAAACGGATTAGGAAGCCCATCAGGACAGCCGGTGATGGATCCAGGCGAGGATTCTGCCACACCGTTGGGGTCATAATACTGTTTTCGGGCTCCAACACTCGCACACACACACAGACACTGGGGCACTCTCTTTCTCTTACCTGTAATAATGGCGAAACAATAAAATTGCCGGCGGAAAAGTTTTTCGCTTCGAAATTTCAATGGCAAAATCAAATGGACAAAATGTAAATGAAAATGCTTTTAAAATGAAATTTACCGTTACCCAAGCGCTTCATTGTTGCGCAGCAAGGACCTGACCCCTCTCCCCCTCTCAGCCAGTTTCCCTATGGCTCCAAATGGCATTTTTGGAGCGGCACCTAAACGGAAATGAAATTAAGCACAAAATGTGCCATTTGCCAGCTGGCAGTGGTTGTTACTTCAGCTTCAGTTTCAGCCATTACTTTCGCCCGGGCAGCAGTAATTGAAAAGTTGGTAGTAGGCAGTAGGAGCCACTTTGGGCCAAAAGGAGGCCCAGTACAGCTCAGGTTTTCCCTGGTTTTTGGGGATTTTTCTTGTACATTCCTATTTTAATCCGATTTGCGTGGAATGCTATTAACCCTTCAGTTGGGAGATTAAAGGAAAGTAAAAAACAATTAAGGCTTGTATATACTATATTAACAAATTTAGCGAAATTTGTTTAAGGTATATAAATATTTTTCTATTATTTATATATACATTCTGTACGGCATCATTTCTCCTGAACTTCATCACCTGTATATATCCATATTTTTCCCGTTTCCACACTTAAAACCCTTCAAGAGTGTCTGTGTTTTCTCTCACTTTCTAGCAAATAGTCGCCACTCCTGTTGATGTACGGAGTTTGCCAAAAAGATCACTCACAGCCTCCCAAAAATAGCAACAAACAAACGAAAAAAAGGACCTGCAATTCCCAGAGCCATGTTCGTACATCTCCCCAGCATATGGTACTTCATAATTTTGATGGTCCAACGAAAAAGTTTGTTTTCCATCTGCTTCAAAAAGGAACAACACACAAGTCACACTCCCAGACACACAGGCACTTTTCCTGTGGTCAGGAGGATTCACTTTAGTGTGTGTGTTTGCCCTACAAAATATGACCAGTTGATGGTGAGTTTTTATACACTTATACGTACACAACTTGTGGCATTTCCCTTTGCTTACATTATTTGATTAGCCATATTTAATGAAATTGTCATAGTTAGACCCGGACATATGTATGTGCATCATCATTCTGTGGTAAACTTATGAGCAAGTTGGATAATGAGGGAATCCCGGACAATAAGAGGAACTTTATGCTAACTTTATCAAACTCCCGGGAGCTTGCGCCATCAATTCATCGGGGCAATGGGGGGAAAGCACGTAATTGCATTGGCCGCATGAAAGGAAATCATTAATGACACCGCTGCGGTGGTGGGTGGTGCGTGGGCCCCGGACCTAGGCGCCCTTGCAGCGTATATTTTATGAACAATTCACGCTTTTCTTGCCCTCGAACAAAGTTTAGCCCGGGTGATAGTGGAAGTAGACGTTGAAGTTGAAGTAGAAGTGCAAGTGCAAGTGCGAGGAAGAAATTAAGCTGAACAATATATTTTCTTCGGCGTTGCAGTGCCAGCATTTCGCCCAGCTGCCACACCCACTTTTCCAGCATCCTCTCGCTCTTATTAGCAGCGTCCTTGTTTGCCTTTTTACCCATTTTTTTTCTTAGTTCGCTCTTCTTTTTCGCGCTCCTGTTGTGGTTATGCCTGTCGTTGTTGCTGTTGTGTAGGCGCTTACACTAAGAAAAAAATATTCGAGAAATTATTTATATTAAAATTTAAATATTTATTAATTTATTTTTATCAAAATACATTGAAAGAATTGTATGAAGTATACCTCGAAAGCAACAAATATTAAAAGTGTAATAATTAAATTACAAACTTTAACTATGGTTTTTACTTAATTAATACCATATTTGTATTAAAATTCAACATCATCATTATATTATTATTTTTTTCTTGTGCACTTTAACCATTGAAGCGTTTTGGCCGCAGAGCAACAAAGCGCGAATTACCGCCATTTTGTGCACTTTGAACGCCATGTTGCCGTTTTTATCGCTGCGCTCCTTCTCATCCAGCTTCGTTCGTCCTTCTGCATCCTTCTGCTTCCCCCCCTTTCTCCTTCCTCCGCAGACCTCTTGTCATTGCAGCTGCCAAGTAATTTCCCAGCGCCAAAGCTGGCGCCAAAGAGTGCCTCGCGCGTCTCATTGAGGCGGGTAATTGATTTATGTATTTATACTGATTTTTTAATTAATTTATAAGCTTTGCTGGGGAATGGCAGAGAAAGGAGGGAATAGCGGGAAGCCCAAAATGATATTTAATGGCAAAGTGCGTAAATCAATTGGCGATGGATGCCTGCTGTAATAATAATAACCTTTTGCCAGTGCTTATTACGGCCAACTATTTCTATAGATCGTAAATCAGCGCCAGCGGGCAAGTGTCCAGAGTAAGTGGGAATATTTAATTAATGCTTTCCAAGACTGAATGCACTCAGCTGGTCTGGTAATTGAATTGCAGCGCTTTTAACTTGTTAAATTGTGACACAGAGTGATAGAGAGATAGAGAATTATTTACGAATTTGCTTAAATCATTTGCTTAATCATTTAAATTAATGGAAGATCCTAAAAGGGTTTTCTTTTGGATTTCGAAGTACGGTAATATAACCTCAAATGTTCTTTTAAAAATCCAATTAATTATTTTTTTTTATTTAATTAAATGTTCATATAGTTTTTGTATTTGAAAGTATTTTTATTTGTTTTGAAATATAAACAAAACTATAGCCAGATGCAACGGTGAATAAAGTTCACCAGAGCATACTTTCGGGCGCCTTTTAAAAGGTTTTCAATTCGTTGGCCGTTTCTGTAACCCCCTTGGATTTTCCATATATTTTTTTTCGAGGGACCTGTCTTAACAATATTTTAACCGCAACTGGCGGGGGCGTGGCAGATAGGCTGTACGTCCCCTCTTTATTAGCAATACAAATGCAAACAAACTGCCGGCCGCAAACTCAAACACACACTCCCACACATACACAGGCACACATATAACTCAATTCGTGAGCCTGTGCGCGAGTGCATTTCCGGTGGGGGTAGGGGCTACGAGCGCGTATGTTAATCCTTGTTGTCCTGCTGAAGTTGTCGTTGTCGTTGTATTGCGTGCATATGAAAATTAAAATTGTTGACAATTGTCATTTTTTTCGCAATTGCTGTTGTTGTCATTGTGTTGTCAGCGTTGTTACCGCGGTTGTTGTGGCACTGCCGCCCCCTCCCACCCTTATTTTGCTGCCACTGCTGCTGCCACACGCAACTAACCGCATTTTGATTGCCATGCATTCGACCGAATCGTGCTCGTTGCTAAATTGAAAGCATTTTCCGTGCCGTGAATCTCGGCTACAAAAAAAAACGTATATTTTCGCAGAAACCGGAGAAAGAACGGAAGTTGTCGCTGGCATGTTGCATGCGTGGTCTGCATCGCCCAGTGCCCCGCCCCCCTTTTGGATTGGATCCCCAGGATCCTCGACCGGGAGGGAGTCGGTCCTCCTCCTTGGTCTCATATTTTCTCCGCAACACCAGCAGGCTCTGTGCGATTTGTTTGCTTGCTCAGCTTATAGCGCAGCAGAAGAGCTCATCCCCGGGAGTCGCAGAGTGTGAAAGTGCATTAAAAAGGGTTATCCTGGAGGTGACAACCATCCAATCAAACGGAATATATGCCATAAATGCACGCACTCGGAATAAGAAACAAGAGAAATAATATTTCTGAAATGAAAACTGATCAAGATCTTGATAGAATACATGTTCAAAGGTGTCATTTTCAGTTACCACAAAATGTTCAAGCTGTAAACTAATTCGTATTAAATAGTAATGCACATTTCGTACAAAATAAATATTATTTGTACAATATTTCCCTGTGCACAAGTCTAGACCTCTTCCTTTTGCCCCAACTCAATTGATTTGCTAATGCTCCGGAGGTGCTAAGACCCGAATCAGGCTTAATTAAGTTTTTGTGTTAGTCTGCCGCTGCTGGTAGAGTGAACATCCTTGCGGCATCTTGGATCTGTGTATCTGTGCATCGTGCGTGTATCCTGTAACTAGCAGATACCAAGCAGCAGCTCCATGCTTCGTGGCAGCTGTCAGACGGAAATCTCTCAAGCTCATCGAGCCACACAATAACATAATTATTCAATTACACGAGGTTGCTCCTTGATTTGGCCCAGGTTTGGATAGAGGGGGCTTTAAAAATAAAACAGAGAAGGAAAAGAACAGAATGTAATCGCTTTGGCCAAAATCAACAAGCGAGCGACTAATGCAATTACAGGAATTCAGGCGAATGCAGGATATTTCTCCTCCCGGAAAAAGAGCCAAACTCTTGGCGAAATTTTGAATGGCAAACCAACATTTGCACAGGCCATAAATTCCCAACATTTGCCAATGCCAATAAGTTGGGGCCGTCGTTGCGTTGCCGTAGCTTCTAAAGTTTTACATTGGTAACCGAAAAATATGCAAAGCAGTCATAATTTTACTTTAGAACCGAAATATTTTCGAACGAAATTGTTAGCAAACAAACTTTTTTATGCATCAACTAATTTCAATCAGCTAACAAAAATGTGGCTCCCGCTGAAGCTGAAGCTGCCCTTTTCCCGCAACCGCAGAGCGAGAGACTGAGATGGAGGATTGAGGAAAAGCGCCGAAAACAAACGGAAAACTTTTGTCAATAATGCCGACGGCGACGACGTTGTTGTGGCTGCTGTTGTTCCTGGGATCTGCTGCCGCTCTAGCTCCTCTAGAAGCCCTTTCTTACCCATCGCCGCCAATGTCTCAAATCCCAACTGATTGCGCTGAGTCGTGGTGACAGCCGGGGGAATGGCGCTCCAGGGGGCGAAGTCTGCCTCTGGTCCTACTCCTGGTGATCCGGTGTACCTGTCCGGGCAAAGCCATTATCGCAATCAACTTCAAAGGCGCTGAAATGCAGCAGAAATGCGTCAACAAGTCAAATCAACTGTTTTTGAAAGTAAATATCCTTAAAATATTATTTATCTTTCATAATGGATTCCAGAGAATATGTACAGTTGTGCAAAGTGGTTGGCGCATGTGCGATAGGTTGCTATCGATATAAAACACATCATTTTACGATAGTAATGACAGCATTTTGATTCGATTAATTAATCGAATATTCGTGTTATTCGACACTTTTTCCAGGCACGCTGCCATTTTTAATCAAAAGTCATCTCTGGACATAGTTTTTTTGCATTTTCACTACTCATCATTTTGGCAAGTTTGTTTTATCCTTTAACTTGGTTATATTGCAATGGTCAAGACCGTAAACCGTAAATCGCTGGGAGGACGCCGCTTCAATGTATTAATATATGGCCATCAAAGAAATCAGGCCTCCAATGAAATCAATTTGAGATCTGTCTTAAGACCCTCTGGCACAAGGTCATCCGGCACGAGGGTCATGCACCGCATTCAACTGCACCACACTATTTCCTTGGCACGCCATGATCGTCGTCTAAGTTGGGCCAACGCCAACTCTAGTCGTCCAGGCTTTATCTCGAGACATCAGACTTTGCGTTCTTTGAATTTCACTTGTCGTATTGTGGGTTCATCGCATTCTTGGCTTCAAGGTCGTCAAAGGTAAGACAAATCTTAAAAAAAAAACCTGTATAGAACTCTCTTACTTATTTTACCAATAACTTTCCAGCTATATTTATTTAATGTCCAGAAACCCAAACATCAGGTCAAGCCACACGTATAACTTTACTGAGCTCACACCGCAGCACAACCCAATTTCTAGATCGAAGAACGATAAGAAGATGTTGAAAGCAGGTAATTTTTTACATTTTATGATAGCTATATGAACCTCTTACAACAAAAAACAAAACTAAATGGCAATAAAAAATTATAAATAGGTTATAAATAAATCATTTTAAATGTTCAATCTCCACAGGAAAAGATACCAAGTCTCTGTGCAGTTTTGACCAGCTTAAATCAATGGCAACACCAAGTTCTTCAACGCAGATCGCCAGTTATTCCCAACATTTAAAGAAAGGTAAATATTCCGTAACAGCAAAGGTTGCTTTCGGCTTTCCGATGTTAGCTTCTTTTCTTAAATTCCTTTCCTTATTCAATTTAAATTCTCCACAGAAAAAGACACTACGCCAATGGCACATCAACTAAGCTGTACGAATTCCACAGCCCAAATAGTTCATGTATTCCATAATATGCACCGGCACTTGACAGAAGGTAGGTCATCGTTTTTTAAATATTTTATGAAAGTTACTAACCCAAGAAATTATTACAGACCACATTACGATGTCCCTTATTCTAGAAGCCCTTAAAGAAATTGTTTTGTGCTGTTTTTTGTTACTTGTGCTACATCCCCTGCTCGATAGATTGCCATAAGAAGTGAAAGAAGTTAAGAACATACTCTGAGATATGTACGAATAAACCCTATCATTTGCACATTCATTGTTTTAAAGGCTTTATTTCGACTTAACTTGTTATACCCTTGCAGGGTATTATAATTTTAGTCAGAAGTTTGCAACGCAGTGAAG
>JAEIHY010005258.1:0-28357 GCA_018904565.1 Drosophila tsacasi
TACTGACCGTTGAAGTTAGAATATGCAACTCGTGTTACAGTTTTGCTCGTCAGTGTATCTTACTTTCTTAAAGCCTGTAAAAAATATTCAAATCATTGTTAAACGTTTTCTTTAATTTTGACTTTCGAAACATATCAATCTTAATTAAATTTCTCAGAGGTATTACAAAACTAGCTAAATTTAGAGAACTTCCAGGAATTGATATTCCTCTGTTATTCGATCCCGCTTCCGATTCTTTCCATTGTCTCTCTGACATGCTGACTTTTGGATGAATGGTTATTAACGTTTTCTTTTATTGCCTCCGCCGGCGTTGTCATGTAATCGCCTGCATATGCGACGGGGCACGGGCTGAAAATAGCCTGGAAAAAGTCCAGAAGCAGGAGCAGGAGCCGGAGCAGGATGGGACAGGATGTGGCATTCCACCTGCGGTGTCAGCAGATCGCCAAATCCCGCACACATGCAGGTTAAGGTACCGGGGAAACTTTGTTAGAGGCCGTGTCGCAGCGGCGTTTACGACTTATTAAGTTGGATAAACGTTTACGATATGAAAATGAGTAGAAATCTTGTGTGGTTAATTAAAAAGGAGAAGCCAACGAACGCTCTGCCTCCTCCACCCGCTCGGGCAGCTCCAGTTCTGTGATATAATAAAACGCTGTGAAATGTAACACAAGCCGCAATCCACGAGCCGAGCTGCAGAAATTTATGTGGCACGAGTTTCGGTCTTGTTAATTGTTTTATGATGCGCCCATAAATCCGTGCCCCGGCAGTCTTGTTCTTAGCTTTACTTTTCACCTACGCAACATACGGCGGCCGCTCGTAAATTACACACGGGACGCTGACGCTGACTCTGCGGAGCGGAATGGGCATTACGGCAAATAGGCAAATGAGCCCCGGGCAAACGCTCCCGTGCCCCATCAGTCATCAGCCGCCAGCGGCTCCTCTGCTCCTCCGGTCCAACTAAAAAACAGATCCCAAATCCTGCATCAATCGTCGGTCCCCTGGCAGCCCCTAGACACTAGATGCTTACATAAACTAAACGGAAAGATGGATGTACTACAGACAGTGGTGCTGAGTTGTCCGTTTTCTGGATAGAAGAGTGCTTTGTTATATCTGACTTGGTTGTATCTGAATTTTCTAATATTCACTTGAAAATTTAATACGTTTTTCAGTTCTTCAGATGCTTTTTTTCATAAGAAATATGTAGGTTTTACTTAGCACAAATCTAGAAAGATTTGAATTAGAAATCATTGAACGATATTTCTGATTTAGTAAAAAATATCATATTAATTTTAATATTCAGTCTTATTTAAAGGCAGAATTGTAAGGTTTTTAAATCTCTTGTACTTGTATTTATTTTTACTCGCATTGAAAAATTGTTATTTTCTTAGGCAAATGTAAAGATCAGATTATATACGAAATTCCACACACCTAACTTCGTAACTGCCTTTTGCAAGGAAAAATAATAAGTAATACCTGAAAAAATATTTGAATTGTCGTGTAATATTATTATTTTTATTGTATAATAATTTATTTTAGTATATTTACTCTTTAGCTAGTAGTTCCCCATCTGCCACAGCTCCAGCCACGCCCAAGAAGCGCCGCACTGTGCATGCGTTGTGGCTGCCACACAGCGACGGCTGTGTATCTGTCGGATATACCGACGGCAATCCATGGCCGCAGCTCTCCATCTCCATCACCATACATATCTATCTCCGGCACCATGGCAGCCATGGTTTGCCCCAGACCGGTGTGAGAAGGGTCGGCGGCCATCGAGGCTAGCTGTGCCCGGGAGACAGAATCCACCACCATCGACTGCTGCGGCTGCTCTACTTTTAGCCACACACCGAGTGAGTCTGCGTGTGTACGTGCGTTTTCCGACAGGGGGTGAGTTTTCACAGTCCAGGGAAAGTGCACTGGAAAATTTAGAGGAATTGAGAATTCAAATTAAAATGAAAGGGAATGTAGGAACATGGAGAAAATAAAAATGAATGGTAATGTACAATACAGTTACTAGTATTTTATTCAGTTTTTAATTGATAAAGCAATATTTGAATATATCTTAAAATACCTAAAATTATTTTCTTTATGTTTTTGCACTTGGTTTATAAAACAAAAATTAAATGTTCGAATTAAGTACATATTTTCTTTCATAATTTCATTTAAATTATTTTTTATAGTGTAAGATATGTAGTATCTTGTACTCCAATAAAAAGTATTTAGTATGGGGACCGACATACAATTATTGAATATTGCCTTCGTACAAAAATACCACAAAATTGTTGCTGTTTTAAATGAATTGGTAAATACATTTGGTATTTGTTTAATGGTCTTATAGTCACACCTTCAGTGTTTCTTCATACATGTCAAGTATTTATAGCTTGAATTCCTTAATTAAATATTCAATACATGAAACTTATATTTTTACGATTAGAAAACTATAATTTATTAGACATTTCTTCAGTTCAATTAATTAAAAATATTTATTAGTCATTTCTTCAGTTCAATTATTTGTGTTAAAGGCTTAATTAAAAATTTCTGGACTTAGTTTCGCATCTCGCAAGGCTTTACCCAAAATTCCCCAAACATTTTAAACATTTCCTTCCTGCAATTCCGGTGGAAATAGCTTGCGGTTAATAAACTCGCACTTTTAGTTAGGCCGGAAACTTTTCCCATTTAACTTTTCGCTGGGATCCGCTGCCCCGAAATGGTCAATTTTTTATTAACTGCTGATGAAAGCTGCAAAACACAGGCCAGTATCCATCCATCTGACGAACTAACCGGAACGAAGAATTTAGGTCCTTACATTTAGGCCTGTTTTCGGCATTTTTTGTCGGGTTTTGCTTAATTTTGGCGTTGCTCTGGGTTTTCGGTAGTTGAGGCCGCTGTTTGTTATGAATCTTTCATGAAATTGAGACCGGCTACTCTTCGGCTTGTTAGCTATTCCGAATACTCTATACTGTAATATATAGAAGGTATTTCATAGAAGTTTTTTTAAATTTGTCCCATACATTTTCTAGGATTTAATACTTTGTAGAAATAAAACGAATTGAATTGTTTTGTGTTCAAAGTAGTCATAAAATGCACTAAGCAATTTGCATGACTGGTGTTAATTTAGTATTTATTAAATTATGTTTTTATTATTATCAATTTAATTGTATATAAAGAAACCTTTTAATAGATATAATGAAGAGCATCCACAATTCGCAATTCTCACCCCAATTTCCCAATCAATTTTCTGTCGACTCCACCATTTGGATGGCTTTTCTTTGGGGCTGTGAAGGCCCTTTTGGATTCGGATTCTGATTTGGGGTCGACTCATCGTCGGAGGACGCTGTGTGTGGCTTTTTCTTTTAAATTTGTTGTTTTAAAAAGTTTTTTCTTGTAGCTGAAATTTTGATGAGGCGTGTTATCAAAAGCAACTTTTTTGTAGACTTCGTCGCCGGCTAAATGATTTTGTTGTTTTCCCTCAACCTCGTTGTGGTTATTTGTTGTTTTCTTTTTTGTTTTGTTTTGTGAGGGATTTGAGCCTGGGTTTTGGGTCTAGAAAAGAATGTCCAATTTGGGCCTGACGCACGCCGAGTGGGAATATTATCCGGGCTTAATGAGATTACCTGCAGGCTGTAAATTTTTCGGTGGACTTAATTTTTGCTCTGGCACCTCTGGCATCTTAAATTTTTCAAACTTTACAGTTTCTGCCACGACATTTCAATTAAGTTCGCCGCCATTCATTCCCCGAGAGACTGGTGTAAAATCCGGAGCTAAATTTGCTCACGTCGCAGCTCCGGCGGACTTTTATGCCCGGCTCCTGATTCCTGATTCGTGGCTTCTGAGTGAGGAATAGGGATTGCTGCGCTGGTCCGCCGGTCTCTGATGCATATCGCATCTAATCTTGCATCTAATAAGCATTTTCAATCAACTTTTATGCTTGCGCTGTAAAACGTAATCGACCTTACCGTCACGCCCCCTCCTTCTGCAATCCGCACTCCGTTCTTTTCCCGGGAAAATAAGCAGGACCACTCATACATGTAGCACATATACTCGTACATACGTCGCACAATAACTTAATCCGTAAATTTTATTTTAAAAATCCCTAAAACCGCTCCCAGGATTTACAGGGCGATGGCTTGGCGATAAATTGAAACCCAACGCCCCAGAATCCGCCCCGCACGTGAGGAGCTCACATTCCGGGCCGGGCACATGCAGTTCACGGACTTTCTCGGGGTCACCAGTAAGCACTGCTCTGGGTACAGGTCCTCCTCCAGCTCCTGTCCTGGATCCCCATTCGTGGAGAGTTCTCATCCCGTTCGTTTCGGCCTATTAGATGGGCGTGCATTTTGAGTGAAATTTATTTAAAGCCGTGGAAAAGTAAAGGGGAAGCTGGAAACAGTGGGTTTTCTTTGATGGAAACTCTAATGTGTAGTTTTTCATGATTTAAATTGGGAAATTTAAGATGTAAATGTTATATAAATTATTAATAAGAAAGTTATTCTAGAAAATAAATCATGTATCTGGTAATTTTCCAGTACGAAATATCATAAAGAATTTTCTTTTATATATTTTCGGAGATATTTTGTATATTTCGATTTAAAATCATGTGAGTTCCCTTTCTCTAATACATTTCCACTGTGCATCCTTTACCGGCAATTGAGAATTCACCGCTTTCCTCATGCTTATAGGAAAAACCGGTGCAATCGAATGTCTCGGTGAATTTCCGTGGGCTGACTCAACGAAATCTAAAGTGGGCGGAAATGGGTTGGGGGAAATGGGATGGAAGCAAAGGGTATTTTTAAAAATCGACAACCATTTTCTGTTCCCTTTGCACCAATTTGATGCGTTCCGTTTGATTATTTGCGTGCGTGAGGGTCTCGGAAAAACGAATTTATGCCCAAGCAACCACAAGTGGCTCCCCCGTTGAAAATATCCACATCCTCTGCATCTCCAGCTCCAACTCCATCGCCGATCCGGATCCACTTTCCTTGCCAGCTCCGTGTTTATCCTCTCGAAGGCAGCAGCAGCCACTTGAGTTGGCATCGCGTTGCGCATCGTTGGCCGTAATAACACGCTTTGATAATTTTCATGGCCGCCTACCAATCCCCATTCCCATTCCCATTCCCTTCCCAGTCCCGATCTCAATCCGCCCATTCCCAGTCCCATTTCCCCATGCCCAGCTCCATGCCCGAAAAACTCCTGCCCCCGACTGCGGATGGGCTTCGTTAAACTTTATTTGAATTTGTACCCGCATTGGCTCCAGTTTCGAACTCCACACTCCACACCCGGCACCGTCCCTGCCTTGGGGTCTATCAAAATTCAGGACATGCCTGGCCGGCTCGCTTATCCTTTCGCTCGTTGCCGAACGTATCCATTTTGCTTGGTTAATGGACATGAAAATTAAACCGAGACTCTTTCCTCCATCTCCATCCATCATCCTGTGCACCTTTGCTATAGAGTCACACGGTGAAAAATATGTTAGGGTTGCCCCCAGTTAATAAAATGTATTTCAAGAATTAATTCATAGAAATATATTTGTTAAAAATTAATTCAAGAGATGTTAGCAACTGAATCTGTTCTTCAAATAGATATAAATATGAAAGGAGAAGAAAATAGAATAGAAAAGCCTGGAATCTGAGTTTTTAAATTATAGATACATTCTATGATATCTAACCTTTATTTAACCTAAAGTTAAGTCACATTTCTCTCTTAGTTTTAACCTGATTTATATTACATAATTTAAAATAAAGACAGGTGCTTATTGTGCAAGTAATTTCAAATCAGCTTTGCTGTTTTCTTTAGTGTTCTCAGATTTTATGCTTCCACTCCACCATTTTTCCCTGATCCTAGATTTAATGCGATATTTAAAGAAGGCGGAGGGTCGGGGGCGGGGCTTTTGGAATACCGGGGCAATAAAATAAATATGCCATTGCCATCTTCCTGGCTGCACAATATTCGGCTCGACGCTCCGCCATTCGCAGCTGTGCAGAAATGCAAATTGCAGACGGGCCGCGAGTTAGAAGCGAGTTTCCAGTCACAATTACCATATAAACGGATATTTATTGACGCTGGCCGCCGCATGCGACAATTGCCGAAGCATTTATGGCAGCGCTTTGCGATTTTATGGTTTTATAATGTACGTCGCTGATTATCGCGCATGATATGCGAATTAAATTTTTTACAATTTGCCAAATGCAAATACACTCAGCGCAGGGGCAGCCATTGGCTTTAGCCCTCCGCCGTTAACGGCCATCGCCAGCGACATCGTCAGCGGCAGCGGCAGCGGCATCGGCATCCATTTTAATGAGCCGCGATCGGATCGAGGACAAACGAATTTCAATAATGATTCAATTTTAATTCGAGCGCGACTCCGCCGGACTCTTAATGGAAATCGAATGCAATCGGCTAAGCGCTCAATTAGCGGATCCATTCGCCTCTATAAGCGGTCCGCGCCAATCGGTTCTCACATATCAAAGGCTTGCGATAGTCGGAAAAATATACATATGGCTATAGTAGGGGTTCTCCAAGAGGGGCATGCTAAGGGGAGCTTACATCGAGGGGACAGTGGCAGTGCGTGATGGGGTTTCGAAATGCGGGCAGCTGATGTAATATTCCCAGGCCAAGTCCGAAACAGAGAGCCGGCATTGGACAAATCGCATTGAGTGGGGTAATATCTTAATGAGAACATAAATAAGAAGGGGGAAAAAATAAAAAACAGGGACAGATTTAACTTCAAGAAAATTAAATCTTAAAACAAGAACAAGGGAAAAGTTTGGCTTTTGTTTGTGGCTTAAAAATATTTTGTAAACAAGAACGAATATATATATCTCTAATAACGATGACAGATTAAAATCTTTACAATATTTTTTATTTATTTAAGCAATTAATTGCAAATTCAGTTAGCTTTCATTATGATCTAATAACTTTTAGAGATTATGCCAAAAATTTAAGCTTGCTTCGAATTTTTATACTAACCTTTACTGAGTTTACTGAGAGAGAATCTTTCTATCATTCAATATGAGAAATATTGTTTATTAACAAATATTTCTTTGACAAATTAAATATTATAGTAACTTACATAAATCACTCCAAATAATGTATAATATTTTTAAAATTTATTAAGTTATTTTATCAAAATATTTCATAGGATACTTTTTTAAAACAACCACTAACAATTTTGTTATTTTCAAAATAAATCCCTAACAAAGTATGTTGAACACATATTGTTCCAAAATAAAAGAATCACTTTTCAGCCAATCCTGATTGCATTTAATGTGCACTCGGACGTAAATCCTTTCAGCACATCCACAAGTTTGTAGTCCAAGACTAGCGTCATCAGGTTTTTTTCCATTTCCGGTGGCCACCGCAGTTGCCAAGTTTACAGCAATATTTTGATGGCCGCTCCTCCTCCTCCGCTCGTACATCAAATGTAATATTTTTTTGCCAAAAAAAAAAAAACCAAACTCAATATTCAGAGCACAGCGCGGGAAATTTCAATATTTTGCTTTTGTTGTTTTCAATTTACGAACATTGAACATCAGCGAAACGTGTCGCCTTCCCGTGGATCTCATTTATGGCAAACAGAACGCAATGGGGCCCAGAGTTATGATATGCCCCCGCCTAGAAACGTCATTTCTGGACGGGGCAGAGGAGTCTGGGAATGCAGGGACTCAGATACAAGATACATACATGCACAGATACAGCCGGCCCACACATGTCCCGATGCGAATAAAGAATGCGAATACATGCACATAAATTTTAAATTTCGCCTTTCGCATTTCATCCCCCCTCCCGCGCTGTAAAGCCAAATATACATGTGTTCCCATTTCCACTCACTCCCTGCATATAGCAGTATCATGATCCCTGCAAATAAGCGAATGGGAAAACGTAAAAAACAAGCAGCAGTGGAGAAAAAACGGGGGAAAAACCCCCAATGCGAATAAGCAAATCGAAAAGAATAAGCAGCGCCTGCGACAGCGGAGGAAATATTGTTATTGCTCATGCGACATGCATAAGCAAAGAGCTGCGTCCGATCCGGAGGCCCAGTCCACATCGACAGTCCCCATCGACAGTCCCCATCGACAGTCCCCGGCCACAGCTACAGCCACATCCCAGACCCAGACACATTGCCCAAGTGCCACGCCGGGCCAGACCAACCGGAGCGAGGGAGCCACACTGCAAGACACGGGACAGGCGAAATCAGTGCACAGAGAAAAATTGATAGAAGAACAGTGAATGATAAAGAATTGGTTGTGATCTTGTGGACCAAATCGATTTTAATAAGATTAGACCAAATATATACAAAAAGATATAGTGCCAAGGAACTTTCCAATGCCTAATTACAAAATTAAGGCATATTCTTTATAAAAAAAAATATATTAATTAATTAAATTAATGAGTTATTCTTAAATGTTAATATAAAATTGTCAACTGAAGACTTCCGTTTCATATTTAATAGATTTTAGTTCTGTGCATAAGCTTCTTCAAAGCTGCATCTTGTGAGGCGGTCCGCTCGAGTCCCAGAACGCTGGCGGTAAAATACAGTGGGTCCCTAGGGAAATAATAATATATTATTAATAATAATAATCAAATATTCATAATAATAATATATTAACAACCATCTAATTTTAATAATAATAATATATTCATAATAAAATTATATTTTAACAATAATATTATATTAAAAGAAATGTTTTCTAACCGAAGATCGAAGGAAGTAAAGTGAGTCTGAGTCCGAAATTTGTAAAAATTAAATTTTAAATGCCTGAGTTCTTTTAGCTCAAGGCAAACATTAGGTTCTAGTTGCGAATAAGAGAAATATATTGAAGATATATTTTTGAAAAATAAAAATTCACCACTGTGCCGATTCTACCCGGGGGCACCTGAAGGGTGGGCAGAAGGGCGCCGCGGAGGTGGACGCTGGCAACGAGCACTCTGAGAGTTCGTCACATGCAAACAACGACAATGACACGCCGCGGGGATATAGAAAATGTTTGCGGAACGGAAGAAGGTGGAGCGGGCAGGGCAGGGATCGGGGCATTGGGATCGGTGGGGGAAGGGAAAATAAAAATTTAGGTGGAGATGGGGAGATGGAGATGGAAATGGATGCCCAGTGGCAGGCAGCCCGGGTCTGCGTCAGCTCGTGTCATCGTCATCGCCATCCCGGCATCGTTGACAAATGTTGGAAAAACAAATTTTTATACTTGTTTTCTCTGTGTTTTTCGCTGTCACTTTTCATTTATTTTTTTGTTGGCCGGGTTTATTTGGCTGTTTTATTTTTCACAGCGCTGCAAAATATGCCACCGTGTGTGCAGGGAGCTATAGGTGGAAGTGGAGGATAGTGCTTCTGCCCCGCCAGAGATATTCCCAGATATTAGTCATAAAACGAGGGCACACACAAATATATATATAAATTCATTTGGGCATGCAGGAGTAACACCCCAAAAGCAAATCCCATTCCAGGGGCCACCAGCAGCACCAGCGGAGTTATGAAGATGGCGGCCAGGTCGTGCCGGGTTTTTATACGAGCGACACTCTCCGCGTCCTCCATCAAATGGGAAACCTAATTTTCTAGGGTAATCCTACCCAGCAGCCAGTACCTACATGCAAACATAAATTATGCAGATCCTGCAAACGTGCTTAGATGACATTTTCCCGGGGCCGAGAGTCGAGAGCCGAGAGATGGTGCGTCCATAAAGGTAACACAAGCACACATGCCACCAACAGCAACAACCCTCTTTGCCGGGCCGGGAGGGGGAGCGAGTGGAATCATTTACGTAATGCCGGCCAGAATACTACAAACACCAACTGCATAAAAAGTTTTCCGCGCAAATAGCAAAATGGCCAGGAGGAGGACGCCGGACCGAGGACTCCGGACTCAGAAGTCAGGCTCTGGATTCAGGAGTCCTTGTGGTCCTTGGCTCGTTTATGTGGATGTGCCCGGCATGTCCAGCCATTTGGCTTATCCTTGATGAAACTAATCCCAACTTTGCCATTTTTATATGCATGTATTTCTGCGAGTGGCCCACAAAAAAGTTTTTTTGCCCAATCTTTTTACGACTTCATTTGACAGCATCCCGTTGCCGTCACCGCTACCGCCAGCGGAAGCGAAAAGGACGCAAACGTAACGAAACGAAACGGAACGAGAGCAGCATGAAAAGTAATAAGTCACCGAGTCACGACAAATGCCACGGCCACGCCTGCCACCGCCCACATTGCACCATACACACTCACATGCCGGGACACAAATCTACACAGTTATCCCAGCGACATCTTAACCCCCTTCGGGTGTCCACCGAGAGATCTGCAGTATTTCACAATAGCTGGTTTTTATTTATTCCATCGATTTGCCAGTGGGTTTAGCACTGTTTAACAACATATTATATAGAATTTTCCTAAATTTATATACGAAGAAGCATGAATCTTTAAATAAGAAAGATCTGAGAAGGCTTTATCATACATTGAGTTTTTACTAAAGATGTAATTTTTTTGTGCTTAAAAAATAATATGTTATATTAGAGAAGGCTCTGAAATTGGGTTTCTTTTTTTGTGTTCTTCAATTTCTTAAAAAAAAAGGTTCTAACATTTATATATTTCCAAAAGGTGTACTAATCTTTCTATCATTCCTTTATAAAACTTCCTTTTAAATCCCAAACCTGTGTTATCCAGTATTTAATTAATAATATAAAACTTTAGAGAAGCCTATAGCTGAGTTACTTTTTTAGTAACCTCACAAAAATAGTCACTCTACACTTATATATTTTCAAAAGGTATAGTAATTTTTCTCTATTTCTAGAGTTGTCCAGTGTTCCTAGTGCAACGCCATGGCAAAACTCTGGGTTCGGCAGCTCCTTTGGCTGCAGCTGTAAATGATTTCATTGGAGCCCCACCTTAAAGCAGCTAAACTTTTTATATGCGCTTAGCCAACTGGCGCCTCCGGTCGAGCTACCTCCCTCCCTCCCTCCTCGCTCCTGGCGGCCACTCCCCGGGCTCCTTGCTGCTGTTTGTGCAATTTCGCGCTGGTTGCATTTCCAGTTTCAGTTTTAGTTTTGTTGCCTCGGAAACGCTTAAAACGCGAACAAGGACTGGCAGTGGTGCTGGTGGTGGTGGGGTCCTGCCTGGGTCCTCGTAAAAGCCACAGATCGCTGACAGCGCGCTGTTGGAGCCAAGCGAATTTTGCAGCGCGTTATTGAGCAACGCAATTCAGGCTGCCAAGGAAGCGTGTCGAAATGTTGCCAAGGAGAGCGCAGCCCTTGCAATGTTGCACTGCGAAAAACGCCATGTCGTCCGGAACAGCAGCAGAAGAACATTAAAAACACAAAGCTAAGGGCTAAACCAAAAAATAAGAAGAAAGAGTATTAGAAGAGCAGAGTATTTAAGGGGATATTTTAGAGACCTTTAAATGCCAATTAAAGGTATTTATTTAATTTACAAACGCTTTCTCTTGACTTCAATTTTCACAGATATAATTTCTTAAATATATCTTAAAGAAATCTCCCCCAGAAAACCTGATTTTCCCTCCCCTGAAATACTTGTCAAAATGTTTTACTCGCCCCATTGCGATTGCTGATTAAATTCCAAGCTGGAAATTTGCTGGAAACTCCACAGAAGCTGTCCCCCAATGGACCCGGCAATTAAGAGGCCTTTAATTGAGGCACAACTTCCTTCTGTCCTCCCTTTGGAGGACCTTGTGTCTGATTCGCCACTGTGTATTTACATATGCCCTCCGCTCGCATCGTAAACTTTCTTATGGGAGTTTCTAGTTTTGGCTCAGCATCAAGAATCGGGCATCCTCGGAGATGCGAAAAGTTCAAAACTATTTGAATCTCTGTGCCGTAAAAAGCGGGGCCAAACGATTGCCGAGCGCTGTCTCCAGTCGCAATTAATTTCCTCCTCCTGGCCAAGACGGCAGCTGTCCCCCATAGCCATCGAATGTGTTTTGGCATTCAGCCTATTTCGTCTTCTAATTGAACTGTCACTTGCCTTCCAGCTCCCAGTCTCTCTCCCCCTTTTTTTATTTAGCCCTGCCATAAAAACGTGGCCCCGCAAACAAAGTTTCCTTTTGGATGGGCGGGCAGTAAATAAATTGAAACGAATTCAATTGGCAGCGCAATGTATACAGGCATCGAAGACAAACAAATAAAGAGTGTTGGTGTTGACAAACGAAAGATAAACAAATTCAAAAGTCAGGGCATGGTGCCGCTCCAATGGACTTCTTCGGTTATCAATGTCAGGCATTGGCGCCCCTCCTTGATGCAGTGTCCAGTTGTCCGCAGTCCTTCGACCATCGTAATAAGCTGTTTGCTTTAACGGCGCTCCTCCTTGTTTTTGGACTTTTGGAACGGCTTCTCCACCGGCGAACATAAACAAAAATAATGGCAGTGGAATCCCCCAGAACGGGCAACGGACAAGCCGAGCGGGCAAAGAAAAACACCATAACGTCAGAGTCGACAACTACGACTTCATAAATTCGACTGGCGTATTTATTTATAATAATTTATTTCAATAACAACGCCGGCCATTCATCTCCCTCCATCCATCCATCCATCTTTGTGAGTTCGTTTTCCCTTGTGACTTCATCTGGGGCTCGGTTCGGGGCTTGTTGTCGTTAAGTTGCCCCAAGGAGGACGGCATGCATAAGTATTCGAATTTCGGAAATCAATTTATGCATCTCAAAAACTGGGGAGCCGGCATATTTTTACAGTTTTCGATGGAATGCTTTTTTGGGGAAAGTGTTTTTCCATTCGAGGCCCGAGTGAATTGATTTTAAAGAGCTTAGTTTGGCTTGGAAGTGTGAATAAAAAGCGGCTTTTCTGTGAGTATATGAGGCTCCAAACAGTTGTCTGCACCTGCTATCTTGTGGTTCCATCTGTGGGGCTTATGTTCATGTTTATTTAATGCTGCCCCAACATGACATTTGCAATTATCAAGCTGATTATGAACATTAGTTAAGTATTTATGGGGTTAAATGGGGTTTGTTTATAATACAAGTTTTCTTTTATATAAAATTAGCATTTTTTTTGAGTTTGGTAATCAACAGAAACATGCGGGTTCGAGAATATTAATTTATTTCTTTATGAGCTGAAAAGGGTATTGAAAAAACTAACCTCTTTTTGATATATTTCTAAAAAATATGTGTCAAAGTGGATATTCTTACTACTTTAATATTATTACTTTAATAATTTCAAACCTTATTAAACTTATTTTCACAAATCTTAAATAGACCCTCAGCTGACTCAGTTCCATTCCCGCTGTGCACTTAAATTTTTGCAAAAATATCTCCATTTCCCCCCACCCTTCCCGGATGCTTTACGGCTCCAACTACAGGTAATTCCGTCGCACCTTACGTTTTTGTAACATGAAATGGAAATTCGCGCTGTGAAAAGAAGCAGCTCGAGTGCCCCCACTCCTTCGTTTTCCTCGTGTTTTTGTGCAAGTAATTTACAGAATAGAATTCTTGATTAAATTGGAGTACATTTCGTGTTTCGCCCCCCACTTTGGCTTACCGGCGACGGCCATGGCGACCATCATCTCATTTACCTGGAGAGGCCTGGAGGAGGGGGTTGGGGGTTGGAGCCGTTCAACCCCCGCCCTGCGCACTGCGCATATAAAATGGAGCCGACGTCAGAGAAGCCGTTTGAAGAATATTTGCTGCATATTCAAGGAACCGAGAGCTGGAGCTCGAGGTAGAGCCCTTCGCCCTTTTCCATTCCCTGCCAGAGCTCTGCCCTTTGCAAATCCACGCCCGCCTTTGGCTTTTCCGCCCCTTTGGCTTACCTTTTTTTTTCTTACCTGAGCTTGCTGAAACATGCGAAACTTATTTTGCAAGTTTTATGTCGACGTCGACGAGCAGCAGCTTTTATTTTTTCTCCTTTCTTTTCTCCTTTTACATTTTTTGCCCTTTTCCAGTTTTCACATTTGGCTCTGTGGCTCAAATTACAAATGCAGTGAGAGAAAGGGGAAGGTGAATTAATATTAATAAACCTATATATAAATAGAAAAGAATAAGAAAAGATTTTAAAATAATTTCAATCAGGGAAAGTAAAGGAAAGTAACAAATATTAATGTTACAGGCTAAAAACATCATAAAATATAAAGCAGAGTAATTGGAATTGTAAATATTGTTTTAAAAAATATTATAAGATGCTTCAGATTAAATAATTTTTAGCATTATTAACTTAGAGTTATATGGTCCTTAAAAATACCTTTTTCAACATTTAGAAATATCTATTTTTCACCATGTAGCGGATGCATAAAATTGTCGGCGAAAAAACTTAGAAACCCAACGCGATTCAGGCGAGCAGCGAGCAGGATCCAATGCCACACCCACTGGCACATTCACTGGCACATCCATGGCCACATCCACGCCCCTGGCTCGAATTGCATGGCAAGATGCCATCGCCATTTGGCTGGCTGAATCGCTGGCAGACGATGGCGATGGGAACCCAAGCATAAAATAGAATTTCTAACCAGCAGCGAGCAGCGACTTAAAGCATTCCCATTTCGTGGATTAAATGAGTTCAAGTCCGGGGGATTGCGGGAGGAGGAACGGGTTTATCTCGGGTCCCAGCCTCGCATAACTCAGCGACCGTTATGGGTCCCGAAAAAGGCACAGATACGGCAGATACAATACAGCCGATACAGCCTTACAGAGAGCAAAATAAAGTTACTAATATATGTTATTGGTTTCATATTGTCTGCTATAAATTATAATATTCAAGAGAAAGCACTTAACTTTTTATTTAGTAATATAAAATAGTTTACGATGAGGAGTAATTGATAGTAAATCTTTAAATATATTATTAGTTCTTCAATATAAAGAAATACCTCAAAAAAGTACATTTTTTTAGCTACTTTTTTCACAGTGCAGGACAAGATATAATACCATTCGAACACTAGGCTCTGCGATAAAGTTTAGGAGCTCAGGAAACCGGAGTCCAGAGCGTTTTGGCTTGCTATTGTTTCACGGGCGAGGAAGAGTTGTGCTCCGCGCACCAAATACGCAGCGGGATAAACGACCTCGACCACAAAAGGCGTTTGTTATGGTCATTAATGCTTTTATTGGCCCAGAACAGAGTCCTGCTGCTGCAGTTGAGGCCGTGAAATATGGAATTTGAATCCGATATGGACGAAGGTCACCCGGCAGCAATAAACTTGATCGAAGTGCTCTCGTTTTCATCCGAAAATCTGTCTCAGGGTCATTGGCTTGACCTCTTTTCTATTTTCTTTCTTTTTTACGGCCTATTGCAGTTATGCGAGAACATTACGAAATCCCTGGGAATCCTGGGCATCCGAATCGGTCGAGGATCGAACTCTTTACCCAGCTGGAGGCCCAGGAGAGCCCACTCAGGCTCCGCATAAAGCGATGCGATTAATGCAGAACATGCCCGAACTCTGAACTCATCATCATAAAATCGAGGCAACGACAACTACAACGATGGGCGGTGGGCGATGGGCGATAGGCGTTGCTAGGTGGTGTTCTGTGGGCGGGGCCAGTCCCGAGCCAAATTAGTGCGATTCCAGATGAGACCCGGGCATGTAACCCCATCCACCCAGCACCATTCACTGGGCCTCCGATAATAGCAATGAAGTAGAAAATCCCGAAAAGCTCTGAAGCGCATAATGATGAGGAGAGTTGGGAGTGGGGAATGGGGAAAGGAAAGGGAAGGAGGTGGTGGTGGCATCTATTGGGGACGCATATCAATGCCGGTGGGAGGAGGAGGAGTCGACGTCCATACCCCGGAATAATGCCCGACTATAAGGCGACTGAAATGCCAACGAAACGGAAAACTAATTCCGTCGTTTGTGACTTAAATGGCAAGGCCGAAAACAAAGGGGAGTTGGGGAGTGAGAATCGCACTCTACGCTTCTCCACAGTGGTTTAAGTGTGAGGGAATCTTAATTAGCTTAAAACCATTTCGGGAGTTGGGGAGAGTTTATATTACTAAAGCTACAGCCATTGGAAAATTACTCTTTAACGGAATTTAAAGAATACATAATTCTTTTCGGATAAATAATGCAATTATTCTACTATAATCTTTGCCTCTTATATAATCATGAACATTATTATTTTGTAATTCATTTATATTTATTAATCTTTTCTACAATTCTACTAACCAATTAGTTGACCATATTAAGATGCTAAAAACCATTTTATTGGATTTTTATGAAGTTTTTTATACACACATTAATATTTTAAAGGCACTTAAAACTGATGTAATTACCCAATAAAAATGTTTAAATTACTTGCCTTTAACAAACTGTTGTTTAAGGAATTAATATACATTTGTAGACAGGGCTATTAGATCTTTTCTTTACTTTGACTTAAATAATTATAAATCTATTAATATCTTGTTCTACAAATTGTCCATTAATTATCCTCTAAAGGTCGTTAAAAAACTTGTTCACTGCGTGTTTATTAAGCCTAAGCATTTATCATCCAATTTCTTTGTGTTGAAGGCGCCAAAATCTTATTTATGATGGTTTTTGATCTAAAAATATCAAACCATTATAAACATATTAAGAAAACATATCTATATATTATATGGATTCTATTTTGTTGTATCAAAATCTTGCTTATTATATTTCTTGGCAATTAAATTTTCATATGTCTTGGGAATGTACACAAGTCAATCCACTGTGCAGGGGCTTTTCTGCCTAAGGTTTTTTCAACCAAAGGCACGTTTCGGTCGCTGGGCTGTGCCTTTGCTGCTGGGATAAACGATTTCCAATAAAAATACGGCTTTGCTAGTGTCCCGGAAATTCGGTTTTGGCCCAGGCACAGGAATCCCGGCAATCTCGATCCCAATTCCAGGTCCTGGTCGAAGGTTGATGCTATCGCCTTCGATTGTTGATGGGGCAGCGTAGCGAGCTACGGGTATGCGGATGTGGCGGATAAACGGAGGTCGAGGTGGCGCACGATGGAGCATTAAATTGTATTAAAATGCGCAACGCACACACACACACACTCACCCTCCCCTCGGGGCCGCCTCACGCCCCAAAAACTGCTCCCCGAGCGCCTCTACTAAAAGACGGCATTTATTTTTAGTCGCGGCCAAAAGTCTAGGCAGCCTATAGAAGGAAAGGGACGCTGGGGGACCGCTGTCGGATTCCTGAACAAATGGTATTTTATTTATTTTTATTGGCAAATGTCAACGAGGCGTCGCTTCCTTTGTTGGCTGCCAGGCGCTGGAAATCAAATCGGAGAGTTTGTTTTAATTCTGGCACGGGTCCCTGGTCCCGTCTCTTGATTTCCCAGTTTATTGCCCGTCCAAAGAAATAGTTCCGCTAATGTATTTCGGTCTGGGAATTAAAACTAAAGAGCACACTTGAGCGCCGATTCATTTCTGATCTGATTCGATTTCAGTTGAAAGTTTAAATTGTAAAATACTTTTGGAGAGGTTTCGTTTACTGTTATAAAAATGCACTTAAAAAACAACAAGCTATACAGAATATTTACAAAAATAAGCACTAATTGAAGAATTACAAATTAAAAAGTTAAGACAATATTTTTTTAAATTTTTCTATAACTAAAATGTAATACTTTATGGTAGAGCTAATGTTTATTTTTATTTATATAAGTTCAGGCTTAGTTAATATACTTTTTGTTTTGTTTTGTTTTTTTTTACGATTATTTAAATTTTTAAAATCTATTTTATAATATTTGTACAGCCTTTTCATTATCATACAAATAACCAAATACAATTTTAAATGTAGTATTGGATTTCTGCAAAATTACTAGTTATTAATAACATTACTGAAAGAAATGTTTAAAAATATATTTTTATTATTTAAATACAGATGTTTTAGAGAATTAACTGTGTTTTAAGCAGAATATAAAAATTGAACATACAACTTAGAAACAGAAACTCTTACAAACTAAAAATTCCAAAGTATGTATTTAAAATAATTTTAATTGCAAATATAAATTTTTACGTTATTTTTTGTATAAATACAATTAGGAAAATTGTGAAAATTAAATATACACAGTTATAACAAATAAAGGATCGTTTGTCTTCTGTTTTTCACTTTTCAGAGTTTAAAAATAAATTGAATTTAAAAGTAATATAAAAAGTTTAAAATTTAAATGTTACAAGAAAGAAATAAAAAAATATGTATAAATTAATAATACTTTTAATAACTAATCATGTACTTTTCACGTACTCTAAAAAACTAATTATAAATATTTCTTTTAATTTTTAGCCAACAAATTTCCAACCAAAATGCCGTCGGCGGAATCAAAGATGTCTGCCATACGAATTTCGTGGCTAAGAAGAGGCGCAGAAGAGCAGAGCGGAATTAATGAAGCGCCATCATTGTGGCAGAAGAGAGAGAGCAGAGCGGAGACAAATGCGGAATGCCGTTGGAATGCATGAGATTTCTACTGCGACGCCGGCAGCGCTGTCTGCGTAATGGTTGCCTAGCGACATCGGCGGCCATCATGGATGTGAAAGAGAGAGCGCCGCTCTCTCCCGCCGCCGCCGCCGCTGACGCCCTCTCCCTCCCGCACACAGCAACGGTTCGCCGCGGCCATGCTGCTCTGCTCTGCTCGGCACTCACCTGCGACGGCGGCAGTTGTGAAGTTCTTGCCTGAATTCCGGAGCACCCGAAAAACGGCCAAAAGCCCAAACAGGATTGCCATCGATACGGCCGAATTCCGACTGAGTTTCTGCGGCTGCGTGGTTGCCAAAAAAGAAATAAGAACAGCACAAACACAAACAGAAGACTGAAGGCTGGAGGAACTTTGTCAGGGGTAAGTAACGGGAATTAGGGGTGGCTAGGTTAGACAAAGAGGGGTATAGTTGGAAATAGGGAGCTATGCGCAGACAAGTCCAGGTATTAGACAATACACAAACCCAGTAGTTGATGTCACCGCTAACTTAATAAGAAAGTTAATCCAATTGGAGATTGCTTTTGAGCTAATAAGAACTTGTTCTGAGAAATATAAAAATAATGGAAAATTATTATTATATATTGTTGATAATTTTCAATGATTATAAACTGTACTCATAGTTTATACTACTTAACATTTAAAATATTAAAAGTAGTTTTAGTAAAAACAAATTCAACTAAAGAGCTTATTAGAACTTTGTATGCATTCATATATTGGATTTTTTTTAATAAAATATTTGAATTTAAAATTGGGAAGCAGTTTACTTATTAGATATATTTATCAATTGTTATAAAAAAAACATTAAAATCAAAGAACCATTTTTTTTTTTAATTTAAAATTTTTAATAAAAAACGTGCCTTCCATTACTTCCTAAAATAAACGAAATAATAATATGAATTTAAAAACAAGCAAAACCCAAACGCTCTCTTGTTTACCAATACACTCAAACCCACTGCCACTCTCTCCAATTGGACGTGTCATAGTGTGCGTGCTTGCTCTCTTAGAAATGCTCTCTTAAGCTCTCCCCTTTTGCATGTGTATTGGTGAACTATTCTCTTAAACGCCTCTCTCTTTATATTGCCTCTCTGTGTCACCACTGCACCTGTTCGTTTTGGCGCTCTTTACTGCTCCCTCCTCCACATATTTTTTGTTTGTCTTTTTTTGGCGCGTTGCTCACGCTCCAATGTTTTTGTTTGCCTTGGCGCACGCTCTTCCCCGCTCTCTCTTTACTCCCCTGTGACAGCTGCCATTTGCTTATTGGATGCCGCTGCAGTTGCTCTTCCTCCTGCTGTTCCCACTGCGCCTCGCAGCTTGAAATCTTGTTAGAATTTAATAGAATCTCAAAAGTCCTGCGCAAGTTGCGCTGCTTTGGGGAAATGCAATTTCCTTTTTTTACGATTTCCCAGCTTTGCTATTTTTTCTCTCGTTTTTTGGGCTTGCATTCATTTTTTGAGGGGGAATCGGGAGGAGGTAAGACTGTGACTGTGTGGAATATAATAAGTTTTTCGCTCGCCTGGCAACAAAGTTGGATGCATTGTGGGCGGCGAGTATCAAACAATGGCAGTGCTCTGCTTTCTGCTGATAAGAATGATTGGGGCAATCGCAAAACACAACAACAATGTTGAAGCGGAAGACAGAGAGTTCAAAACAAAGTCTTTCTCACCCAATGGGTCTCATTTATCCATCTGTCCCAATTGGATATTGGTTCCTGATTCCCTTGGGTTCATGACTCGACTAAACAGTGTTTGAATTGAGATCAACAGCCATCGAGTTATCGATGTCCTTGTCCATTTGATTAATTGAAATAATACAAATAATATTATAATAACAAAAGGTCCAGGGCCAAGGGAAAAATCCAAACGAGGCCAGCCGTTCGTGATAAGGTGCAGTTAATTATCATTTCCACTCCCGATTGCATTCACATTCGTCACAGTTTCGCGCCTTCACCCACATAAACAAATCAATCGGATCGGTATATATATTCGTATTCATATATATGTACAATGTACATACGTACATATGTAAATGTATGTACACGTGTGGAAATGTTTAAATATATCGCATTGTTTGTTATTGAAACAATGCGCCTACACATTCAAGTCGAACACAAACATTTATTTTTCGACTCTTCTCTCCCTTTTCTTTGTTTACTTCGCACATTTGAATAGCGCGAAGAGCGGAGTGGAGAGGTCAAATTTATGCATGACCTTCATGAATAGGAGCAATTAATATGTGTTAACTAATTCCTTGGGAAATTTGTATTTGTTAAATTAATTCTTTTTGTTGTGTTTTATAAAATCGAAAGTTGTATGATATTTATTACATTTTTAGCAAGAATTTTAGGAAATATTACAAACATTAACCCAACATCTAAATAAAAACACTTTCGCTAAATTTACTCATTCTAGTATTATATTTTTTATTTATATTATATTAGTATATTAAAAACCCCAAGGAAAAGGTGGAATAAACTTTAAATATAATTATTTGATTAGAATCTCAACTTAAAACTTGAATTTTGTTTCAAATATAACACTAAATAAGTCTCATAATTAAGTCATAAATAATTTACACTCATCTTAGGTAGGACAATTATAAATTTTAATTAATCGCAGTACTAAAAACCTTCAATTAAAATTAATAAGTTAAACATTCGCTTATCAAACAATGTACCCTTTAATTTTAATGGGTTCAATATCGAGTGTTACTGCCTCCAAACGGGTTTTTAACTTAACTCTCCACTCAAAAACGTATGGAAACTCAGACTCGAATTCGAATTCGAATTCAGTACTCGAAATGCACAATAAAAACAATAAAACATAAATGCAAAACTGCCACCGAATTAAGTAGGTGCAAAAGGCGATGAATAAGCACTGGGGACAGTAAAAACTTAAGACCGAAATCAATCTGTAAATTGACGCAAATAACTCCTGCAGGGACATAAATCAGGGGGCATTACGAATCCGAAGATCCGGAGATGCCGAGATAAAGCCACTTGACGGGATTCCCAACTGCCAACTGCCAACTGCCGGGGATTGATGGCGAAGGCCAAGAGAACTTCGGAGGACGAGCAGCGGACGTCATAATCGTTTCAGTGACAAAGCATAAAATTTGAGTTTTACGATTTAACTGGGCCATAAAGCAACCAATTAGTGTCAGTGGCGGTGGGATGCCAGGGGGGGCAGGGCTTTCTACCCCTTCTGGGTTGGGGAGGGCAGTGCGTGTGGATTGAATACTTGCCTACGGTTATGAGTGTGAAATGCGTTTAATTGCTTTATGATAATTCTGACAGCTCATTAAAAGAGTCCGCAAAGAAGCCTTACTGTTTACCGTTTGCCGGCTACCGGCTACCGGCTACCGGCTACCGGCTACCGGCTTCTGGTATTTGCGTTTTCCGTTCAACCGACTTTTTAAGGAGCTGCCTAATATACGACTTCCCCAAGAACCTGAATCAGAATCCAACTCTGAGGCAGGCCCACGGTAGGGAGTCATAAAAGTGACGACAATTTCGTTTTATTTTTTATGACAGAGCGTCGCCTGCGGTCTCCAGTTCTTCATTTTTCCACCAGGTGAGTCCTCCTCGATTCGTATGTGTTTGTGTGTGTGAGTGAGTTGCGCAGGTGAATAATTTTCATTGCCGTAAATCACTGTGTCAATCGCCGTTGTAATGGCCGTCCAATGGTTGTACACGAAAATGGAGACATCGACGAGGATTTATGGCCAGAAAACGGGGGGGGGGAAGATATACAACCAAATGTAAATGTTTTTACATATCTTTACTTAGTTAATTAGGGAAAGAACACATGTTCAATTTAAAATTAATATTTTCAGGGGGCTTTCTTCAGTTTAACTAACTTAAAGTGCTAGGTAAAGTTTGAAGATACTTTTATTATTGGTTATTCCCTAAACAAGGCGAAGAATTTTTAAAATTGTTTTTTTTTATAAGGAAACATAAATATTAATATCTTTGACTAGGCTTGCCCACATGAAACCAATTCAATTACAAATTTTTCCAAACGCACACCATTAATAATTTTTCTTATCTCAATTAAGAGCCGCCTGTGGCGAATGCATTTTCCCGAAACACTCCCAAGGCCCAGACAAATTGCACTGGCAATTATAAGTTTATTGATCTGATTGATTGCGGTTCGAACCATAGCCTGGCTTGGCCAATTGATTAGAGGCTTGTGGGGACTAGAGCCACCAACCGACTTTCCACCGTCAGATTCATTGTTTATTTGAAAGTCAATCTCCAACCAGAGTGCGCGGCTGCGGCTTCAAACTCTTTCAAGTTCGAAATCCTCTGGATCGCTCCTCGGAATAAATAAAATAAAATGGCCAGCAGGCAGGCAGAGACTAGAAGGCTGGCAGGAAATTTGAAAACAAACAAAGGCGGCGGCCCCAAGGTGAGTTTGGGTAAACAAAAATGAAGAATGTTCGCTGATTGACACTATCCGGTGCACATGCCTGGCAATTGGTAACTGGGGAGTGCACTGCCTTCACCCATTTCCCATCCCCATCCCCATCTCCATCTCCATTTTCATTTCAATTTCCATTCCGGAGCCGTACCTGGGCCCCAGGTCCCATTTAGCGTTTCCGCCGCGGCCATATTTCAATCGAACTGTCCGGGAATATCTGATTAACATGGGCGGCATCCCATGGGTTTATTAAGCCATAAATTAAGCGGGAATGCTTCTGCAGCTTTTGATGGATTGCTGTGCGAGCTCTGAGCTGGAATAAACCAAACTAAAACTAAACTATTCGTGCTGCCTCAGCAATTTTTCATTTCAACTAAAAAGCGAGCGCAAAAAAATTATTTAATTTACCTAAAAGCTTTTGCAGCTGCTGGCGTTTCCCCAATTTTTCGCTGCATTCCTTGCCCCCATTCTACACATTTTTTGTGTCTCTCTTGTTTTTTTTTTTGTCAAAATGAAATATTTAAGCCCCCTAGGAGAAGTGGACTAAATCGGGGCTAGGAAATACTGTATATTCGTTTGTATCTGTGTGTCCGCGTGTGTATCTCTGAAATGTCTAAAAGCATTTCTACTTTAGTTTTCATTTCTGGTTCTCGGTCTGCTTCTGGCATTCTGCCTGCAGCTCTTTGTTGTTGCCCATCCCGCCCCTCCCCCATTTTATATTCTTTGATTTCGTCGATTTTTCCCATTTCCATTGCGTACGTATCATCATCATCATCAGTCGCCTTTTGTGTTTTCTTTTTTGTTTTTTCTCGTTTTCCCTTTGCCAATTTTTTGTACATTTCTTGGCTGCCCCAAACTCTCGAAATAAATTTGGTACTGAAAGCTGAAAAATGATTGGAAAATTAATAATGAAACTCAAAAGTTGGGAGGTTGTGCATTAAGAAAAATTATTGTATAAATTACAAGTTAAAAGGGTTAAAAGTAAGCACTATTATTCCTATTTATATCTAGTGCATTTAGTTTAAATTTCATATTTTAAGGCATCAAACAACTCTTTTAATAGACTAGCAAATTTCTCCCAGTGCATATACACCTCACTCACTCATTCTTAACTCGTCTCCTTCGCATTTTCGTTTCGCATCATAATTTTCCGTTCGACTCCGACGACAACAAAAGGAAAACGACATTGAAAATCACGTTCCTCGGAAGCCAACCAAAAGGAACTGCGAATTCCTTGGCCTGGGCTCCCCTTCCCCCAAACACCCGTTCCCCTGCTCCCTTTTGGCCCAACTTAACCGGCCGGAACGCCCACATAGTTCGTGTTGCGTATTTAGTTGGGACAAGTCATCGCAACCCAACACAAACTCCTCCATAAGCACATCTATATATTGGTCTCCAAGGCCCCACTTCCTCGGCGCAGTCGGAGGACTTTTCAAATGTAAAGGCTGTAAGCAAAGCACGCGCCAATAAACGGGGAATCGAGTTGGCCAGTTTCAGATTTCCGTTACGTGTTCTTGGCCATTTACCGGCTGGAGCGAGAGTCCTCCGGCTTGCCGATTCCATTTATCGGCCATTAATTTAATGCATCAACTAATGTTGATCTGCCGAAAGTAAATCGGGTTAGTTTACGAAGGAGAACTAATTTACACATTTCCTAAGGTTTGGGTAAAGCTTTGGCTACAGCAGGAAAACAACGTTAAAGAGAGAGAGAAAAATAAGTATAAATATATTTTGTTGTTATTTTAGCATATAGTATAGGTGATTTCCATAATTCAGTGATTAATTTGTTTCATAGTTTAGTTTTATGTCTCTCATCTAAAATAAAAACTTGAAATAAGCATAAATTAAAAGGAAAAGTCATAAATTAGGTCTTAACATCTGTGCATATTTATGCATGTTCATATAAAAATATAAAGGATACCTTCAGCATACAATTTCATAGCTTTTATTGTGATTGCCCTTCCCTTAAATTTATAATAACATTGTTTACTACAATGTATTAATTCTTTTTTTGTTTCTTTTCAATTAAATATTATTTGTTGGTAATACATTTTTTCCCATGCTTCTCCCTTCTCTTTCAATTAATAATATCATTATTTTTTATGATATATTAATTTACTTTCTTTTTTATTTTCTATCAAATATTATTATTATTCAGAAATAAATCTTGGTCCATGCTTCTCCCTTCTCTTTAATTTATTTTTCTCTTAGATTAATAAACTAAGCAAACCCAAATAACTAGTGAACATAATAATGCCCTGCTGAACGCACCCAATAATTAAGGCGATAGGAAAATAAACAAATATATATATATATATTTACAGCAAAATATACATTTTCGTTGTCTCTGACAGACAGCAAAATATTTTGCCCTCGCCTTGAGGCCATCGACTTTATTTAGTTTCACAAGTATTTGCATTAGTTTAATCTAGCCGAGCAGCTAGCAAAAGCTCAGCGAAGGGAAAATTATGACAGACTGATTGGCTGAGTGACAGGCAGACTGACGGAAAATGGGAAATGGAAAATGCAGACGGAGCTGGGGTTCAATTTGTCTGGGCGGCTGCTTATCTTGTGCGCGTATAAAAGCAAGTCAGCCACGAACTGCATTTTCCTTTTTCTCCATCCTCAGGGAAATGTCGCTGCCATGAGCAGCCATCGTTCAGATACAGATACATCCAGTGCAGCCGGAGGCTACCTTCGTGCCCTGCTCTGAGCTGATTCCTGCATCTCGCCGCCATATGGCTTCAAATCGCACAGCTCTACGGCGAACTTTTCGTGTGTCGTCATGTGCCAGAATTTTCATCGCCTCGGCGGAGAAGCGAACAATTTCCCAGGGGTCGGGCCATCACGAAACCTGGCACATGCGCACAAGGAAAATGGCAGTGGGCAAAATGGTTCAATGGGTGGTTGGAATGTGGACGAGGACGTGATGCCGACCAAAACTGGTTTCAGGCCACACGCGAGGTCCAATAAAGGCTGATTTTGCAATTCACTAAAAACAAGAATATAAGCAATATGCTAAATTACCTCTTAGGAGAGTCAGGCAATCATTGCGTTTATTAAATTATTAAAGAGCAGGGAGTGAAGGAGGCTAGAGGAGATAAGTAGGTCTAATGAATAAATAATATATTATTGAATATATAACTTACTTCATACTCCTAGTGATAAAATGGTTAAATATAAAAGGAAACACTAG
Source organism: Drosophila tsacasi (assembly GCA_018904565.1). NCBI lineage: Eukaryota > Metazoa > Arthropoda > Insecta > Diptera > Drosophilidae > Drosophila > Drosophila tsacasi. Next base: position 25,994 of record JAEIHY010005258.1, read on the forward strand.
AAAAAGAGTGTTTAGGTCTCCTTTATTAAAATGCAAACAATATAGATAGACTTCTGTAGTTACCATAGCAAATAAATGCGTCTTAACATGGCCACACAGTGTACTTTACTTAAGCAGAACTCCCTCCATTTAATGATATCACTTTAAGCCACCAACATTTAAATTAATTAAGTAACTAATGCTTATGTGAATACTTTGCTTCTCCCCACAAAGGCGTCACTCCTTTTTGCGGTAATATTGCGTATAAAATATTAAAACTTATTGCCAAAACCCGTTCCCTCCCTGCACCGATAGGGAATTATTTAACCAAAGCCGCGCCACCGCTTACCATAAATTGCAATTTATGCCAGCGGCAGGCTGAGCTAACCAGTTAACCAGTTTGACCAGACTTGGCTGGCCAACACGGGCCCAGAAACGGAGGCTCCATTTCGAACTGAAATGAAGCAATCGCAATTAATAATTGTCGGCCATTGCAACGCAATTGCATCTGCATGTGTTTTATTTTTGGGTTCGTTGATCCATTCGTATGGCGGGCATTCAAGTGTCCGCGATTCGCATTTGGTTTCCATAATTTTAACGACTCTGTCAGGCCCAGGGCACTCCCATTCCGGAGATGGTCAACGGGGGAACTATTACGGGTCCGGAGTCCATGGGAGATGCATCGCGAAATCAATTGTCATAACACAACAGAGATGGCAAGTTAAAGGGAAGAACGAGAGGGTTGAAAAATACTTTATATTCAAATAAGAGATTATAATTAATTCTATATTAAAGTATATTTTAATGAAAGACTACAACTAAGTCCAGTAATAAATCTTCTTCAGCTGGACAGACAAATTTCAAGAAGGAACATATTGTAAGTAGAAACTTCAAAGGGATATAACTCGGCATCACTGAAAGAGACATTCCGCCTTAGAGAGTTCGTTCAGCTGGGCAAATATTTGTACTGCCTGTCGGCATGTGGCTGCAACTATATATCCATAGATACGGATACCAGATCCCAGTTCCATATGCCCAACCCGTTAAATAACAACAAAATACAGAATGCAGCAAATTGCAATTTATATGGCTGTCATAAACACAGAGTCTGGCTGCATCACTTTCCCTTTTCCCGGAATATTAGAGACGCTTCATTTTTTGACCAAAAAATCTGTCTCTGTTTTTTTGTCGGTAATTGCATTCAGAGCGTAGCACTCGCAGGTCACAGGAGGAGGTACCTCTGACCCTTGGGTCGTAAACCAGTAAACCCTTTTCGCATATCGCGACCTAGACCGCTGGGCCCAGTGTGAGATCGCCTCCGACGTTACATTTTCGCAGCAGGCGGCAAGGATATTCGGGAGTTCTCTTGTGTTTTACTTTATAAACTTAAGGCAAGCTGATAACAAATAGTTTAAATATTTATTTAAATATATTTGGGGTTATGTAAATTGGACTCTAGTTAAATTCAAGAAGTAATTCCAACAAAATGCATGTTGTTCTTAATTTTACAACTTCGTTGCCATGTTCCTCATGTTCATTTCACATGACACCTCCTCCTAAAAGTTTTCCCTTCCATTCGGAGCTTCTTTCCCTGGATTTGCTCCAACGTGACCCTTGTTTCGATAACAACGAGCATACATAAATAAATCGGAGCACGAGTTCTCGTAGAGGACGGGGAAATGGACTGCGGCGCGTTTTCGTTTCCATTTCCATTGCCGGCTGCAGCTAATCTTCGGGAAAACGGAAAATATTAATGAGCCAAAGTTTCTCTTTTATGGAATTTCGATACTGACAGACAGACAGACCGGCAGAGAGGAAGGCGAGGAGCGAGAGGAAAACTTCATCACTTTGGCCTGGACATGTTTGTCATTTACAAGTTGCTGCGACGCGCCAATTACTTTGAGGACTCGAACCTCGAACCTCGACCACTCTGCGCCCCGGGAAAATGGCTCCCACTTCGCCATCGCTGCTCATTATGAAAATGAAAGCAGGGAAAAGCCGTTTTCAGCCAGAATTTATGCACACGAGCATATTCCACTGGGGAATTCGAGGTCGCTCGATTGCCGTCTGTTTGTCTATCAAACAAGGAAACTAAAAAGTTTTTCGCAAAAAGCACACACAGGCTCGCATGAGCCCGAAAAAGTGAGGAAAAAAATTGATGACGCCGTTGATGAGAACGGGGGCAGATGGCTGATGGCGAAAACAAACAAATACCATATAGACAAACAAGCAGCAGCGACCACTCGACGAGACAGACTACTTGGGGGGCGTTAAATGGCGAACGAGGAAAGGGGAAGGGCAGTGGACGGGGCGTGGCAAAAGGGCACACCCCAGTCGGACTTTGCTGCATGCCATGAACTCATTCTGCATAGAATTCTATGCCGA